>VRLP01003514.1:0-63119 GCA_009660295.1 Lophius piscatorius | reverse complement strand
GTGTGTCGGAGGAACATCAGTGTGAGTGTGTGAAAGACATTAGTCCTCGTGTGCTTGTGAGGTACTTATGTATGTGAGGAACAGTAGTGTGTGTGGAGCATTAGTATGTTTGTGTGTCACGAGCGTTAGCGTGTGTAAGGAACTTTTGAGTGTGTGAGGATTATTAACCTGTGTGTGAGAGGAACATTAGTGTGTGATTGACGAACATAAGTACGTGTGTGAGGAACATTAGTGTTTTTGAGGATTATTAGCATGCGTTTGTGAGAGGAACATTAGTGTTTGTGTGTGTGAGGAACATTAGTGTGAGTGTGTGAGGAACATTAGTGTGTGTGTGAGGAACATTAGTGTGTGTGTGAGGAACATTAGTGTGTGTCTGAGGAACATTAGTGTGTGTGTGTGAGGAGCATTAGCATGTATGTGTGTGAGGAACATTAGCGTGTATGTGTGTGAGGAACATTAGCGTGTGTGTGTGTGTGACGAACACGTGAGTGTGTGAGGAACATTAGTATGGGGAACATTAGTGAGGAACATTAGCGTGTGTGTGTGTGACGAACACGTGAGTGTGTGAGGAACATTAGTATGGGGAACATTAGCGTCTGTGTGTGTGACAAACACGTGAGTGTGTGAGGAACATTAGTATGGGGAACATTAGTGAGGAACATTAGTTTTTGTTCGTGTGACGAACATTTGTGTTTGTTTGTCTGTGTGTGTGTGAGTGTGTGAAGAACGTGTGTCGGAGGAACATCAGTGTGAGTGTGTGAAAGACATTAGTCCTCGTGTGCTTGTGAGGTACTTATGTATGTGAGGAACAGTAGTGTGTGTGGAGCATTAGTATGTTTGTGTGTCACGAGCATTAGCGTGTGTAAGGAACTTTAGAGTGTGTGAGGATTATTAACCTGTGTGTGAGAGGAACATTAGTGTGTGATTGACGAACATAAGTACGTGTGTGAGGAATATTAGTGTTTATGAGGATTATTAGCATGCGTTTGTGAGAGGAACATTAGTGTTTGTGTGTGTGAGGATCATTATTGTGTGTGAGGAACATTAGTGTGAGTGTGTGAGGAACATTAGTGTGAGTGTGTGAGGAACATTAGTGTGAGGAACATTAGTGTGAGTGTGTGAGGAACATTAGTGTTTGTGTGTGTGAGGAACATTAGTGTTTGCTTGTGTGAGGATCATTATTGTGTGTGAGGAACATTAGTGTGAGGAACATTAGTGTGAGTGTGTGAGGAACATTAGTGTGAGTGTGTGAGGAACATTAGTGTGAGTGTGTGAGGAACATTAGTGTTTGTGTGTGTGAGGAACATTAGTGTTTGTGTGTGTGAGGATCATTATTGTGTGTGAGGAACATTAGTGTGAGTGTGTGAGGAACATTAGTGTGAGTGTGTGAGGAACATTAGTGTGTGTCTGAGGAACATAAGTGTGTGTGAAGTGTTCCCTTTAGGGGTCACCACAGAGGATCATCTGTTTCCCTCTGGCCATTTCCTTTGCATCTTCATGTGCCACACCAACAAACCGCATGTCCTCCTCCACCACTTCCATAATCCACTTCCATCTCTTCCTGCACACCTAACTGTTGTCATACATATCCTGTACAACTTTTTCAGCCTAGCTTCCAATAACCCTTCCCAGATCATGGTTCTGTGCGTCAGCTTTATCCCTTTGTAGTTGCTACAGATCCCTACATCACCCTTGTTGTTGATAATCAGCACCAGTACTCTTTTCCTCCATTCCTCAGGCATTCTCTCACTGTCCAACATGTTGAACCTTCTTGTTAATACTCCACTGCCTTTTCTCCCTGAAACCTCCATACGTCCACCAGTATATCATCAGGACCGACCGCTTTTCCATATTTCATCCTTTTCAACACTTCTCTCACTTCATCCGTACTAATCCTTTGGATGACATGAATATGACTTGAATTGTGTTATGTGACTTAAAACAATTTCTAATTATCTTTTCATACTCTTTACTTTTAATCTGAAAACTTTTAATGGCTCTAGTTTTCATATGCCTGCTGAATGCACATTTGAACAGCTCTTACTGAGAATAGAGCAGCCACTTCTCTGTATGAGCACCCTCTGCAAGAGTGAGCACCAGCTTGACCAGCAGTGATGATTTACTGCTCTCACACAGGAGAACCACAGAGGGGTTGAATAAGTCAGAATGTAGATTCAACAGACAGATTTCTAATGAATATTTACTTGTACATCACAAACGGATGACATTGATTTTTATTATTATTTTTTTTTATCTATATAAAATCATGATAGGGAAATGAAAATATTCTCTTTGCCAGACATAACATTAGGAAAGATTTCAGAAACAAGTAGGGCAAAGGGATATTTTCATTATTTCCCTATCACAATACAAATAAATGGTAAGCTACTGCCAGTGGAAGCACCATAGAAGAGTCATCTAAACTGACTGAGTTATTTCCCCACATAAAATACATTAATAAAATATTTTAATTTCTATTTTGTTTGAAAAGGATGAGTTAATGTAGACTAACTCAGGGCTTCATTTCACATTAAAAAGTTGTACAAATAATAATATAATTGAAAAAAACAACTTGATATTTCTGGAAAATGAAATTCATCATACTTTTTCGTAGTTAAAGATTTTTAAACTTGACTTCGATTGAAAAAAAACAACAAAAAACTCAATTTAAAAAACAATATCTGGCTTCTCTAAATGGGTTCAGGTCAATGTGGCCGCACCAAGTCATAATAATAATAAAAATTATATATATATATATATATATATATATATATATATATTTTTTTTTTTATCAATTGAGTTTGAATGAGCAAAATAACAGTGGCAGCACACAGAAAACATCACTTCTACTGGATGGTTATTATTAAAATTTATTAACTCAATTAATGTGAAGAGACTTCTCAAAACAGACAGCACAGAGACCCCTTTCCCATTTTATTTCAGATGATTGGTTAATTTAATTTGGTCTATTTTCACAGTTCTACAAAATGGCCTGAGCAGCACCATGAGGTACAGAGATTTTTTAAAGAGTAGACTGGTTGCATAATCTGCACGGAAAACGTGTCGTTTTTTTTCCAGGATAAAAACCAAAGACCATTGTGTCGTTAACAAACAGCACAGAGAACAGAGAGATAGAAAGGGAAGGGATGACCCCTGCTTTGTGCCCACCCAACAGTTTAAGAAGCATAGATTCTGTTTCTTTGGGCAGAGCCTGCCTCTCTGAGAAAGCAAACTGAGGGTGACCCTCCAGGTTAGATCAGTCTGGGACACAAGTGGAGATCCTGAGATCCGAGGAGCCGCCTTACTCTGAGTTCTCAGTGAGTTCCACTTCAAAAAGAGGGAGGGGAGCTCACTTGTGTCAGGAATTTTGGTCCCTTGCCAGTGGGCTGCATTCTTGACCCCAGCAGACCTGGTTAAACATCATGGACAGCTTTCGTCCTTTGTCATCTGAGAAACATGACCGCAACCTGATGTTGCAGCCACTGAATGTGTAGCAACGAGGCCGGCAGAGTAAGCTTATTAGCCAACAGACTCTTTCTCACCCCTTGTTACAGATCTAAGGGTTGCTGTGCTGATTAAGACGTTCAGCCAAAGTTTGACTAATGTCAGAGAAGGAAAAATCCAAACATTGATGCCTTCTGCTTTCAAAAAAATTTAAACAATATCTAAGTTTCATAGAATTTCATGAATTTTTTATACACTATAGCTTAATCAAAAACAGGGAAATTAAATCAGGTTACACAATTAGCCATCACTATTTTCTACATACCTAAGACAATTGTTTATACACTGTTAACCATTCAATCTTTGAATACCAGTGGAAAAAAAAAACTATTTATATATCATGCTGTGCAAACCCCTGCTATATAACTGAAGAACTTTGACCCTTCACTTATAAAACCTGTTGATTTTTTCCCCCAGTGACACAAACGCAACTCATGACAAGTTTAGTCAGGCATTAGAGAGGAATATCATTATGTCTCATATCCGACCGACCCCATCACAGTCATCGGCTGCAGCAGCCCAAATGAACATGCCTGTTAAATTCTAAAAGCCGCATGATAGAAACTGTAATCTCACACTTGAGAGGAGCTGCACTTTGTACACTGTTCCATTGAGGAGGACACACCCCCACAGACGAGCAGACCCACCCTTCTTGTCCTTTGCATAAAATCTTCGTGCTCACTGAGCTCTCTGCCCTGCTCTGACCTCACCCTTGCCCCGAGCTTCCCGTGTCTGTACAGCAAACACACGTTTCATGATCTGTACTCTTGAACCAAATATTGCTAATGCCAAAATACAAAGCACAAAACATTATTATTAGTGTAAATGTTAACATGTTTAACATATACAAATTCTTAATGATTGCAAAGTTGAGACAGCTCAGCTAGTACTAGCATGGAAAGAGAGTTTAAGATATTTAATTAATAAAGGCCCCCATTTTGCATAATCTATGCAAAATTATATGTTTGCATAGATTATGCAAACATATAATTTTCCACTTTTTTTTCTTGTTGAGGACGATAAAAAAAATGACCCTAATGATGACTTGATCAATTCACCAAGTAATAAATATCATTGTAATCATTTTTTTTTTTAAATATTGTGTCTTACCTAGCTTTACAGTGACGGTTAAACCTTACTAGATAAATATTTTTTAGTAAACCGAGACAGAAAGTGTTTCTCAATCAATCGCTCTCTGTCAGTGCCTTGAGCAAAGTGTCTTGTCTGGTCGGACGGGGGGGAAGTGTGTCTGGCTGAACACATTAGACTACTCATTCCTCGTGTGAGAAACACGGCGGCCACAGAGGAACTCACATTCTCTTACACTTCGAGATGCTTGTGGAACATTCTCAGAATGAGTACCACAAAAAATGGTCCCGGTTATTTTCAGGATAATTTGATTTACCAGAGACAAATACACAAATTAGAATGACTACATAAAAACGTTTCAGAGACCCGTTTGTCAAGAAAAACAGCACAAGATTTGATGATAGCACTATTCAGGATGTAACGTTTTTACACACAGGGATTAAGTTGAGATTTGTAAACCTTGCTTTTTTTAAACTAAAGAGCTCAAAAGTAAATTATTTTTCTAGTCTTGTTTTATCTTCTATCTTTGTTCCCTCAAAGAGACAGGGTCCAACCAATTCTGCATTCAGGTCAGGTGTTCTTTGTTATCTTCATGTAATTCATTAAAATAAGTCACTGTAATAAAGTATTTAAGGAGTCTGCGCAGTGTTTTGTCCCCTCAGAAGAAATAAGATAATATAAATTTAAAGTTTAAAACATACTCTAATTTAAAAAATGCCATTATTGCTGTTTCAAAGATTAAACCAATGTCCCATTTGAACCAATAATCTAAAACTATTAAAGTTGTTGCTGGTTATAGTTAAATAAATCTTCTTTTTTTTTATTTCAAAAAAACCATTTTTATAAATTATTAAATAAAACTGTCTGCTCTCTACCACCAAATTCAGATTCATGAAGGAAACTTAAATCGTTTTCAGACGTTCAGTGGTAAATAGTTCACCGCATCGCTAAAACATCTCAAGCTTATACCTCTCTCTGTCTCCGACCACCACTACAAACAAGAACAGTCAGAAATGTAATCATCAAGGGGCCGTTTGGTGCCTATCGCTGACCGATGGTAGTTTAAGCCCAGCCTATTGGTCTGGTTCAACTTCCAAGCAGTTTGTTCGAGACGTTTGGTCTTTTGGCCTTCTCAAACGTTCCCTTTGGCTCACTGATGGAAGGCTCAGCCTTTCTGATTTCTCTTCACTTATAGCAGGAAATAAGATGTGGCGTGGCTAGTTATACTAAGTATCAATCAAAGCAGATAGCCAAAGATCCATATCAGATGTTTGACATCTGTGAATAAAAACTGAAACTGGAGACCCTGGACAAGATTGTCAAACAGTCACATCATCTTGTGATCAAACTGGGATTGCTGTGACAGGTAAGCCTTGTGTTTCTTTGCTCAGAGCCCCAACATTAATAACATCAACAGGAACAGGATGTGTCCAGCAACCGTGATACAGAACCCATTTGCAATTTACTTTATCTCAACTCAGACTTTGGATTGTTAAAAGCAAACAATTGTCAAAATGTGTTTATATATAATGTGTGTATATTTCAGAGCTAAATCTCAGATTGGATGCCACCACAATGTCTAGATATTTAAGAGGAACATTAACTTAAAAATCTAATGCTTTGCTAATTGTTATGAACTTGCTTTTATCCCACATTACTTCCCAGAAGACGGACAGCAAAATTGATTTGGAGGTTGAAAAAATTGGACACTTCTGTCTTCTTTAAGATCCCTGAAGTAAATAAAAATAAGATAATCTGTGTGTGAATACATGTTTCAACAGATTTGTGGGCAACACAAATGGATGTTCAAATATTCATATATTTTATATAATGTATATCAAACTAAAACTAATACAGCATCAAACTTAAAAAGGATCAAGAGGAACAAAAGAGGAATTGAAAACTGAGGAAACCATTGGCTTGTGGATCAGTAGATTTTAAACGGAGGCTGTGGGGGTGCTCACTGCAGATGCTGCAGGTGTCCAATCACATCCCTATCCCTGTTGCGGACAGAGGAGTGAGATGTGATGGATATTGGGGTGGGGGAGGGCAGAGTGGGGACAGAGAGCGGAGTTTGAGAAGAGTGAAGGGGTAAATAAAGATGTAGATGAGACAGCAGGGATCTGTGCTGAACAACATCTCTTCTTGCCTTTTATTTTTAGCATTTTTTTTTTATTTCACACACAAAAACCTTGTTCTAAAAAAGAAGCATTGGTGTGTTTGGTGTATTGAATATGGGAACACATGTCCATGTCTTTTTGTTTTTATCCTGTGACAAAGATATGTCTGGTCAGTCTCTCAATGCTGTTACCATACTGTGTTGCGTTTGTGTTGTGAGAGAAAACCGTGACAGAGCACGAAATGTGAGAGAACAGGGGGGAATTTGGGGGAGTTGGTTGTTTGGCTGTGTGCTTGGGATACTGTCTTTGCTCCCCTGTGCAACATGTGTACACTAGGCATTCAAGTGCCATGAGCAGTCCGAGGACAGAGAAGCTTACTTGCACTTGTATGTCACTGGATGTGCATGCCAGTGTGTTACATCTAAGAGGATGGTTTTGGTGTGTTGGTTGTGTGTGTGTGTACTGTAGGCCCCAACAGGTGGTGGCCCATGCTCTGTGACTAGTGTGTGTTCAGGCAGTTGATCAGTCAGTCAATCAGTGGGTCCCATCAGCTACCAGAGGTGCACTTCCTATTCTTTAGCCTCCAGGAAGAGCGTCTCCTGCGGAAACAACTTGGCCTCCAGCAGAGTTGACCCTGGATCCAACTGGGTGATCTTAGTGGAGACAAGGGGGAGGGGGCGGGGGGGCAAAGAATTAGAAATACCTCTAATCAAATGGCTTAATACTAAAACTGCACCTAATGATCTATTTAAATGATGATTAATATTAAGTGGGTTAATAATTCGGTAAAAGTAAACGGTGAAAATTAAATTTACAACTTTGCAGATATCATCTTCTGTCAATTTAGTTGAACTCACAGCCTCTAGAAAAAAAACCCCAAAGATCCAGCAGAGCATATAACTGCACCAAACCTACTGTTGATAACGCAGGCATGATCAGAAAGGGCAGTGTGAAAACAAAATCCATTCATAGATCATTATCATAGGCACATCACCAATGACTATAAGACAAGCATTATACATTAAGTATTTACGTTTTTCAAATTAAAATTGATGTATTTACACAGTAAACACTTGTATGCATCTATACAAATAAGTTAAAGAGCACTTTGAAAGAACAGCCCCCTTATTTCTTAGGATGGTAAAAACACACATGAAAAATCTTGCACACAAACAATCGTGGGCGATTCACAACTGAATTCTCACATTTGAACAGACAGAGGCAGCAAATCTCTAACCAGCAAACGCTTGGAATAAACAAAATAATAAGCATCAATACAGGTAGAGAAAGTTTTATGAAAATGAGCAATACCATAAAAGATATTATTCTTTAAAAACTCCAATATCTATCTATAATATCTAAATCTTTTCAGTGGCATTTCCAGATTTTTTCATATTACTGTGGCCTCAGTCCTTATGGTCAAAGTTAAGGACACATATTGATAAGGATGGAGCTTTCCACCCAGACTCTGTGTTCATTGTATCCATGTAATTGCATTATTATGGACAAAAAGGAGCTGGACTACCAGAAATAGCTGGGGGCAGTGTTGCCAAAATTCATGGAAGACACTAAGAAAGTTGGCAGACATGAAAAAGAAGAATAAAGTAAAGAGAAAAGGTAGAAACTCTGTGATCCATATGTCTAGATGTATTAAATGGCCCCACAGACCAGTATCCAGTAAATTCTTACCTCAGTTTTTGCTGTTTTATATGTGCATGTTAACAACCTTCTGTATGTTGCAATTTTTGTGTTTGTTGAAACTGTAGTCTCATCACATATTCTGGATGTAGTGATGTAAATAAAAAAGAACACATGGAAGTATGTGGGTGTTGATGGATACACCATCTGAAAAAGTGCTCATCTATTTTCATAGGAAGAGGGAGTATAAATGAGCCTTAATCTGTGCTACTGAAATCTCCTGGTGATTCTCTCCACACATGCCCTGTCATCCAGACTGAAAAACGGTTCAGTTTTAATGTAATTCACTGAATGCGTGTGTGTTTAAGAGATTGTTTTTGGTAAATGTGTATTATTCTAACATCAAATTTTGACAAAAATGTAGGCTGTAATCTGAGGAGCTGGTGATTTGTTTCCAGATGAGGACCATCAGGTTTGTTTTCTTAAAAATGCTCCAGGCCAGAACAAACTAATGAAGGTTACAAGACAGGAGAGAGAGATGGAGAGTGTGTGTATGCATGTGCGAGCGAGAAGAGTAACTGGGATGGAGAAGAGAACTTTGGGTTTAAGTGGCTAATAATGACTCATTTAAGCCATGATAATGGTCAAACAGGAATGTAGCTGATGTGGTCGGGGATTGAAACATTTATCTGTTTTCAACCCTGACTGAAAGTGAATGAATAATGCAGTGCCACCCACAACGGAGCCGATGGACTTAGCTGATACGAAGGGGGTTTGTCTTGTTTTTTTTAAGCAGAACAATCGGAGTCTTTCTCCAACGCCCACCACCACCGTGAGCCTCATAACTTATGTGAGCTAATCACTGGAGGGATCGTGTTACATCGGGCCAATCTAACACCTGGGCTGGAGGGGCGAGGTGGTGTGACACTGAGATGTGTCCAGGGCTTATCTCATGACTGCTGCATCAGCCCCTCTGATTAGGGCTCCTCTTCTAACCTCACAGTGGGATAATTAACCAGCTCCGTGTACCTGCTGTAGAAGGTTAGAGGGCAAGCTAGAATTGGTTAAAGGGCAACCTCACAACAAGCATTGTGCTTTGGGGTGTAGACAAGCTGCTATAGGGACTAAAACTTACACTTCGACCATGAACCAAACAATAAATTCCCCTTCTGGAGAATACAGGAGCTATATCAAGCATTTAGAAAGGAAAATTATAATAAAGGAAATATCTGTATAATCAAACAAGTACAACCAACTTGGGATTCTTTACCTTCTATAGAATTCAAATCAGTCTCCCATCACTGATCAATGTAAACACTGCACTACTACAAGGAGTGTATAGTAGCTCCAGAAATTTATTTAGGCCGGATGCATTAACATAAGCAAACACTCAAAATAAATAAAACAATCTACACATTATTCTAATTATAAAATATGTAAGAACGAGTCTGACAAAAGGGAGAGAGAATTAAAAACAAGTCAGTAAATCAGGGGAAAGCGAGAATGAAGAAATAGCTTCTGATGACCTATATATCTCCATTGGGTGTTTGGAAATGTCACACAGTGCGCACATTGGCAATGTTTGACTCCATGTCCATCTACTTTTCATCATTTAAACAGTTAGACTCTTGGCTTTCCAGCAGGTCCCGGGGAGCCCAGTGTGGGCAGTGGGTGTCTGTCACATCAACCTAAAGCCCCTAAACTTGTCAGGCGCCTCCTCGCACGGCAGGGAGCAGGATGTTATGAAGAGATGAAAATAGTGTGTATCTACATGAGTGTGTGTTTGCTGTAAACATATTTCATCCCAACGGCAGGGAAACCGACCAACAGGGCTGCTGCGATCCTGTTCCCACTTCAGGAGCAGTGTGTCGCAAATGGTTGCCATGCTAATGAACTCGACAGGCTGTTATGACACCATAGCATCAGCTAGGAGTAAATGAGGCTTTGAGGTGGAGCAGGTGTGCGTGTGTGCGTGTATATCTACAGAATACATATAGGCATGTGTGTGTGTTCTTGGTGAATTGGGGAAGAGAGCTAGTTCCCCTGGTTCACCAGGGAGCGACGACCGGGAGAGAGTAGCATCTGACTCTGAAAAAGAAAGTAGGGAAACAAGATGCCACACTGACACAGGAGACGGGCACCATCGGTGATTGTTTACATTGTTATCCAATTAACAGACCGTAAGCATGGAGGCATCTGTCAACAAACAAAGCTGTTGTTTTTCCTCTGCTCTGTCTAAGCCATATTATTTCCTCCTGTACCTACACAGCATTAAAAATACATAGAAATACATACATGCATAAAATAACATCTAGCTCTCAGCTGAGCAGCAGGTTTTTGACCTTGAATCAGAAGTTTTTCAGTTTTCCATCTGTTCATTAAATATACACAAATTAGCGTAATAAATACAAAATAGAAATCTGTTAGCAAGAAGCCAAATATATTGATATTGAAGCTCAGCATTAAACGGCCAAACTTTAATACAGGAATCGATTAAAAAGACATATCTTTTAGCAATCTGATATTCAGGTTTAATTCCCTACTGAAATATTACAAATAAATCAATCAGCTGATCCCAAACCCATTTATCAGGCATGATCCAAAAGTATATTTAAATGGTTAAAACCACATAATTAGCACATAATATAGAGGTTAAAATCTTTAAATAAATACCACAATTGTAAAGCACTTAATCCAAATGAATAAAACACACCTATAACAAGAGTGGACGCTGAGCAATGCTCAGTAATGAAAGAAAAGAAAGGGAAAATAAACACAGGCCCTCAAGATGTCCGCTTCCAACATAATCAACCGTGCAGCTGAAATAACGCATTTTTAATGAAGGCATTACAGGCCCATGTTAATTAAAACCAAATAACTTGTCTGTTTTAAACTAGTGTTGTCAAGTGTTTATTTGGCCAATTACAAAAGCAGTGGGAGATCATTATCTGCAGCCAGGAGCGTTGACAGCACGTAGTGCTGGGGCGTGAACAGAAAGGAACAGAGCAGAATACGGCAATTCAAAGGGAATAATGCACGGCACAGGCTGGACAGGGGGTAGAATAAGAAGAAAAACAGAAAACTGACTGAGAAAACAAAGTGCTGTGATATAAAGACAACCTACTTAATGTTAAAAAAGGTAATTGAAAAATTATTTATTTTAAAGAATTTGATTTTAGGAAATGACAAGACACGTGCAGAAGAATACAAAGATAGTAGAGCAAAACAAGACGGGAACTGTGTGATCACAGGGATATAGGGGTGTAGGAGAGGGGAAAAAAGAAAGAAGGAGGAAAACATGGGAGGAAGAGAGAAATGACTGTAGGTGAGGGCTTAGATCCATTGGATAGAACTTCGCTTTTAAGTCCCACAAGACATGGTATGACATCTAAAAATGATTCGGATATCGGTTTCCTTCAAAAAAAAAAAAAAAATTATATTATTTAATTCTCCGTTAGCCTCCTTAAATCTCTAGAATGCATGAACAGGGGAGCAATGACAAACATTCCCCTTCAGCAGAATGTTAACATCAAACTGCACTGTGGCGAAGCTGAAGCCACCAAGAGAAGTAACTATAAGCACGACACGATGGGTTGAGTAGAGGTAGCTTAATGTTTAGCCAGTGCACATGGCCTGAGATTGACATTTCAGATTTGTGCTCTCAGAGGGAAAGCCATTCAGCAAAATGAAGCCGTGGGAAGATTACAAGAAGCATTATTGGGTGAAACTTCCTTTAAAATAAATGGCAGCATGTCTTCCTGTGAATATATGATTCATTCAGATAGCAGGACGAGATAAGTAAAACACCAGCATAGCAGACGTAAAATAGATCTCTGCGCAAAACACAGCTTATTCTGTGCAATCGTTTATTTTTTCTGCGTCTCCGGTTATGTCTAGAATTATTCAGGCCAATTCATTGACAGAGCTGGAAGAAGGATTAGCAAAAGGAAGGTGAAATAGAGAACAGTATCACTGTGAGACAACATATACCGCTTTGACAGTATTTGGTTGTCCATGGACAGCCGGACGGGAAGAGCCGACTGCCAATTATTAAATCGGCAGTCTAAACACGTTAACTGGGAACAGAGGGAAGAACATCTCAACAGTGATTTGTGCTCAACACGTATCAAAGGAAAAGTAGGAAATTCTTGAATGAAAATCTGAAAACAGAAACACTACAAGTCTCCCCCCTCCTTCCTTTAACTGGCTGACAGTCAGAAATGAAGACAGGGTTAGTTTCCTGAGCACGACTAAGCCTCGTACAAATGATGCCAGTGTAAGACCTGCTGTAGTGCTGAAAAGATAAGCCACTGATACCAAATGTTGAGGAGCAGACACTGCTCAAAAACTGTAAACTATTAGACAATTATCCGCAAAACTGCAGGAAAAAAGCAATCAAGGATGACAGATTTGACTCTGAGTTTGTTCTCAATCTGTCAAGTGTTGATTTACAAAAAGGGAATTAACTCATTGATTGAAATCGTGGCCCGTTTCTGCTGGTCAGTAAACATTGTAGTTCTAGCCAAAAACCATCCACATTACTTCACATGGTTTTCTCCTGTTTGAAGGAGTAGATCCACAAACCTGTGTTACATACAAATGGAAGAAAATGTCTTAAAGGAGACTGATGAGTAGGGAAAGAGCACAAGAAAGAGTGACACTGCACAAATCTGCAGAAAACTAAAGAGACAAAAGAAGGTTTCAACAGTTGTGCAGAATTACAAATGCAATAGTGGTCTATCATCTATCCTCTGATCCTGGCAGAACAACAGTGAGAGCGTCTGGACGGGATGGAGGCTTTCGATGCTCCCTCTCATTTAATTACAACACAGAGCTGTAGGATTAGACAGGGGCCTGTGTTCACAGCCTCATACTGGCACTACCACAGAGCTGCTTCCCTCCTGTTTTGTGGAATTATCTCACCATCTTCCTCTTTTAATATCATCTCCACTTGTCTTCTCTATCCTTTTTCTTCAGAATGTTTCTCTGATCAAATCTGCTCTTTGTTTAGGCTTTTCTTCTCTCTCTTTTTGAGTAGTTCTGCAGTCATCATCCTCCGATTGCTTCGCTACCCCACTAATCCTTCCATCCTGTTTTTGCTGGAATTTCATCTGCGATGCAGACACATCTTTATCTATGTCTCAAACACATGTTTACTCTTGATTATAAAGAGACAACTGTGAATCCTTTAAGTGACAAAGTTGTGATATGGGCATGTGTTTGCTTGAAAATATTTGTGAAGTGTGTGATTGCGGTGAAATAAACAGTGTGAGCTATGTGTAAATGTGTGTGTTAGTTTGAGTTGTTTGTGCCACAGTAGTCTCTACAGACTACGATGGCACACTGCCTGGGCAAGCCTACACATACACATATGTACACACACACACCTCTATACAACCAAGAGACACCCATCCACCCCTCCGTATGCACTACACTCTTGATTAATGGAAATCCCATTTTTGTCTCCAGCAGCATGGCTAATTAAAGAGGTAGTTAAAACAGTGCTCATTAGCTTGCTACCACAGATCGCGGCGACCAAGCTTTAAGTCAGTTACTGGTTGTAACTACTGGTTGTAACTGACTGAAAGCTACCGAGCACCAGCAGAAGAGCCTTAGACAATACATTGTTATTGCTGACAACTGTATCCTGACGCTGCCATGCTGTACTGTATTCATGACAGACTGATACTAATTAATATTCTCTTAATAATACATGTGTGCAGGTGGATGGATAAACAGCTGGCTTAACAAGAACCACAAAATAAATGCAGTGAAACACCAGTTATGCTGCGGCACATAAAATGAAGGACATGTTGATCAAATGAGAGATAAATCTAAATCATTTATAATCCACAACAGATTGTCTTAACTATTGTCCCTGCTGCTCTCCAATCAATAGCATAGTCTGAGGTTCAGCCCAGACAAAAAAAAAAAAAGACAAAAGCCAATTACAGCTGTGGATTTCACCAGAAGAGATGTGAGCTGAGCCCAGGAACCCTTCATAACCGGCTGCTACTCTTCTGCAGATAAGACAAATCTAGCTTGTTTGTGGGGATACAATACGATTATGACACGACAGCACAAAAAGATATTGGATAACAGCATCACTCTAAAGTATTTCCTTCTCCAGTTCAACTTTCTTTTAGAGCTTTGATGTGTTCATCTTATAGAGTCTTTTCGCTAGATATATACAGAGCTAGCAGGGCTAGCTTTTATTCCAAACATGTATCACTGTGCATTAGGCAACCAAGACAGTGTTGCAGATTCACACGGTTTTCTTTCCTTGGACCACTTCAATAGACACTAAGCACTGCAGATAGGAATGCTCAACAGGATCTGCAGTTTTGAAGTTCCTCTGACCCAGTCTTTTATACATTGCAATTTGGCCCCGGTCAAAGTCACTCTGATGTGTTGGTCACTTTCACTGACAAAATGTTTCCTTGCTTTCTAATATATCCCACCCATTGACAGGTGTCACTTTAATGAGGAAATCCATGTTATTCTGAACTCACTAAAATCAGTCAGGTTTTAGTCATAACCACAGTGGACACCTTTTAGAATTTTAGCAAGGGCCCTTTCTTCAAACTCATAAGGATGCAAATGAGCACTTTGTGCTGGTCTTTTGGGATATATGTGCTTCGTTCGACAACGCTGACCATGATCACCTTGAAAATATTATATATATAATTGTGCAACAATCTTTATATGAATAGTTAAAATAAATTATAAAGCTATGCCTGATTATTTTGGAAACAGTTGCTTGCCTTGTTTGTTATAAACAAACAAATAAAACTCACATTTTTACGAGGGAAGGTGGTGAGGAGCTTGAACTCTTCAAAGGGATATCCCTTGGAGGCCACAAAGTCAAAGAGGACCTGCAGCTTACAGCTGCTCAAGAAACGCCTTTCCACAAACTCGCCACTCGGTGTGCGGATTCGCAGTTTGCTGATTTGTTCAACTGAATCCTCGTCAGGCTCTGATGGTAGGGCTTGCTCCAATGACAAGCGGATTGCCTGCAAGAAAGGGTGTAGAGAAACCATCATTCAATGCAGCACACTGATAATGCAGAGACAGTCACTACATACATGCTCAGATATTTATTTATCTAACAGTTCACATGTGGATTTCCTTGTTTTTAGAGTACACAGATAAAATAAGAATTTGACTAATTTTGAATGTACTAAATTTGGGTCATGTTTGACAGTGTTTCTTCACTTCAAAAATTCAATTTTTAACATTCTTGATGAGTATTATGAAGGAAAATGAATGTTGATGAAAATTGATTGAAATTAATTACAACAATATTTTCTACAAATATAAAACTCACCAAAACAATTTAAAAATGCTTACTGTGTTGTCTTAAATTAACAACCCATGATCTGTTCCTTATTAACTTTTAACAATTTTGTTGATGTAATCCGTGACAAAAACACAAATTTAACAAAAACTGGAGTATAAAGATTTTACACAACTAGATAGTCATTTTCATTCCACTTTTCTTAAATCAAAGATGCAATGTAGATGGTATTCAGGCTGATGCTCTTACTAATTCAACCAAATTCAGGGATTCATTGGGTTCAATGAGGTCAGGGCTCAGGGGCCAATCCAGAACTGTGACATCCTCCAATGTCTTATCACGAGAGTACTTTCTCCCCAAATTTCATGGAAAAGAGGGAGTTGTTATTTGAGTTTAGTTGGGTAAAATCTTTGTGGCAATTTCTCTAAAAAATATGATTTCCAACTCAGGACTTCTAAAAAACAACAACACAAACAACTTGCTACATATACATTTTTAAAACAGTGATTTGTTTTCTCAAATTGGACGTAAAAATTAGGGGGGCATGATGAAATCCCTAAAGTATTGTAGTGATTCCGTGTTGGGGTAGGCCAGAGATGTTAACATACAGGTGCTTAAAGGAGACAGCTGTCATTACTGGTCCAGCAAGCTGATTAGCATTACAAAGTCTAGATTCACTTTATTGACAGCAGAGTCAGCACGAGTGTCACTACATAAAGTTTGACTAGCATTTATTTTGTGATAATCACATATCATGTTATACAATTTGTGGGTAATTCTAGCCCATCTTTATAGTAAATTTGAACCAGAGATTATACAGTAACACTAGCAGTTAGAATAACGACTCACACTTGTTTCGATAGTGTAAGACAAACCAAAGGTAATGTTTAACATTAATTTAAAGTTCTTCTTTTCGTGAGAATATTAAATTAGTTGCCCTGTGTCTCACCTGGTCCCCTAAAGCTTTTTTTAGCTCAGTGGACCAAGTAACATTTCACAATGCTAAAAATAGATAAACATATTCATTGTGCTTCATATTATCTTGCTGTTGCTCAGTCAGATAGAAAAATATGATATTGTGCCTGTTGAATAACTCAGTGTCCACCACAGACACTTAAAAGCTTCATAAGAGCTGGCAGTTGATTTTGGAGACACCAAATCTGACAATACTGTACACACAAAGACAACCATGGACAGTTATCTTCCATAGCAAGGCTAATCAGCTCCGCTGCACTCACAAAACTGTGCTTCAACTGCTCCCTGGAGCCCGCCTCTTTCTGTTCATGCCCCCTAACCTAAGCCTCCCCGGCTTGTTGTTCCTGTTTGGCCAGCCAAGGAGCATATGCTGTGACAACACGACCCAGCTTTATTTACACACCATAATGCAATTATATTTCATAAGAGTGTACAACAGTAGCTCATTAGCAGGTTAGCACGCGTGCCTCTCCACCAATAGTTCCCTCAGGTAAAAGGGCTGATGCTGACTGTGTTTAAGTGGCCCCTCGGGAGAAAGTTATACACACAAACACACACATACAAATAACAGAGAGGAGTGTGTATAGGAGTAAGTGAGAGCATATAAACACCCACACAAGTTAGTGGCAGAGTCCCTAAAGAAACCACAGGACGCACGTCTGGTTGAGCCTCAGCCTGGGGCTGCTCAACACAAATAATCAGGAGCATCTATCTGTCCATTCTTCCTCTCCAGCTCCGCTCAGTTAACCACAGACAGCAAACAGATGGGTGTGCACCTGAAAGCCACACAGCTGTATACTAAAATCCCCTGAAGCAGGTAAGTAGTACCGTCAACTGCCACAGGCCCAATAAAGACATTCACATTACAACGCCACAATTCACCATCCTCTACTTTCATCTCAGACTTCTTTAAACGGAGATTAAAGACCCAACATTTCCATTGGCGTTGTGGGCATCAATCACCACGAGAACTACCAATCTGTTGTGGCTGCGGCTTCCTCCTACAGTCCAAGAAACATGCAATATAGGTGAATTGGTGACTCTAAATTGCCCGTAGGAGTGAATGTGAGAGGTTGTCTGTCTCTTTGTCAGCCCTGTGATGAACTGGCGACTTGTCCTGAGTGTACCCCCGCCTGTTAACAGGTACACTGTAATTAATCAAGTTTCAGTGTCAGCTAGGATAGGCTCCAGCTCTCGTGACCCTGAACAGGATAATCGGCTACGGAAAATGCATGAATAAAACAATAATCAATTGCATAAAACCTGATGTTACCTTATCATTATACATATTAATACAACAATATTTTCATTAAATCTGAATTTCCTCTAAAATGTACAGTTTTATCCAAGACGCTACAAAAGCGGTTGTCTCACATATAAAAAAGTGACTGTATATATATATAGACTGTAGCACAAGTACAAAATTCATAGAGAAACAGGAAACACTATGGAAACCACTGAGTTAGGGCAGGGAAAACTGATATAATAAGAAAACAAGGCGCTGTAGTGGCTATTGTTGTTTAAAATTGACAGGCGTACATGCACAATTTGGTAAGTGGACTACAGTGATATAATTAAGTCTAGGACTCTTTTGTTGTTGTCTGTTTAAACTTCAGTGACAAATCACCCTGCGAGTCGGGTCACCCAATACCTCTCAGTGCCCTTACCTGTTGAGTAAACACCAATCAGTGAGTACTACACTGTAATACTATAGACTGTATAGCAACGTCAGAGCTGCCCTTAAACACTATTAGTTTTGCTTGCGTGATTGTTCGCGTGTGTATTTGCTCCCTCGTCGCATACAATAATTGTTTTCAAGTGAATATGCATATTTGCTTAGGTTGTGTTTTGTGCACATGTCTGTGTACATAAATTGCCTTCATCTATTGTCATCTTGGGTTTCACTGTGAGGCTGTGTGCTATATCAATGCAAAACAGTTGGACATAACAATAACTGTGTGTATGTTAGGTGAATTTCACAGGGACTGAACTTTTCATACACTACTGACTGACTGGCACCAAAACTATAATCTAATTAATGAGAGCATGGCAGATTTTTTTTTTAATGTCCACACCCTATCACTGTGCGTTGGCAAAACATTTCATTGTTCAGCCTAGCAGTGATAAAGATGGAATATTAATTCAGACCATTTGCATAATGTGACTAATTGTGTGTGAGTATGACCATTCTTCTCACCTCCTTCTCTTCCTCCTGCTCCTTCTTCATCTGCTCCAGGCGAACCTGCTCGGCCTCTTCTTTCTCCTGGACTTCTCTCTTAAAAGATATAAACGTAAAAGCATAATCGAAAAGGAAAACACAAACAAGTGTTGTGCCACATTTTTGAATGACAACTGCTAATACATCCTGAAAAAACTGAAGCATTTGTTCAGTGCATTTATAGTTTTACTCTTTAGCAACACTAATCTTTCAAAATCTTCGCCAAAATTGGAAGACATACAAACTCATTTTTCTTTTGGTTAAAAATGTACTGTTTAGTATAGCACAAATAATTAAGAGCAAGTGATTTCACAGACAATATGTATTATTTTGAAAGCACCTTTTTACGGTCAGCCTCTAAAGACAGACGGTATGCCTCATCTTGTTCTCTCTTCACTGTCTCTCTTGCTTCGCGTTCGTCCTGGTTAGAGAGAGGTAGAAAGAGAAGCAGGGCTGATTAACTAATAACACAACAAAGGATGCACAAGAACACAACATCTCTGTGTGCTGGGTGTGGGAACCAGAAAGAACCAAGCAAAACAAAATGCATCATGTCAAATGTGGTTATGCACAAACAGCAGGTATGAAAGAGTAACCCAATGTGACTCAGCTGTCATTTACCAAATTTCTGAGCCTCTTTTATGTTTCCCCATCTCAGTTTCACTTTCCCATTCACTCTGCCTCTCTTAGTGTTTTTTCAGAGGGAGGGGGACATGCAGCGCCTCTCTTTCGACATGCTGTGGCCACAAAGTGTTTCATAAAAACTGGGAGTAAATACGGCGTCCATTGTGTAAACAATGCGTAACCATTCGTTTTTCTATTTTCTGAAGGCCCACTGTGCTCATCCCAGACATGGTAAAGATAGGCTTACTGTGATGATCAGAGAGCTACTGTGCAATTAAGTGGTGGCCGAGCAAAAGAACATTGTGTATTGTTGCATTAGAAAACATAAAGGACACATTTGTGAGTCTGGCCTTCACAATGGATGAACATTGAAAGGAAACTGTAAAAAATTTAAGAAATTGAGCAAGGCATTAAAAGGGCTTTCCTTCAATGGACTGGCTCGGAGTCACGCAAACAAGTCACACAGTAGCTCATGTTTGAAGCTTCCTTTTGTACTGTTGTAGCATGTTTTCAAATGCGTGAACTGCTTTGAAAGTGTGTTTTAGAAGTATGAATTGTAACTTTAATGTTCCATGAATCTGCTCAAACACAATGCCTTTTTAAAGACCTTTTCCATAGAGGGGAACGTAAAAGAGATTTTACAACTATATCTTAGCTATTCATCAAATAGGTTAGACATGTGCTGGCTAAAGTCAAAGACAGGAATGAAAGCTGTCACACATTCAAATCCTTTTAAATTATAATTAACAAATGTGTTACTAAAAGACCTTAACCTGAGTTATTTACTAATTCATTAATTTACTATCCCTGATCCTTACTGTTGAACCTTGCATGATTGTCTGATGTTGTGTTTTCTCTAGATGCTTTAGGGTTTTTTGGTGATGAAGTAATGCAACCTGAATGTTGGTTAGTTTTTCCTACTCTCCACACAAAACAAATGTGAGATGACTTGCTATAACAAAGAGTCATAATGCAGTGAGTTGGAAAATCTGCAGCGAGTTGTCAGTCGGTTACTAACTACTAATCTAAAGCACAGAAAGCCTTAAGGATGACTGGCTAATCAGTAAAGTTGGTTAAAGTCACAATGTGGCTGCCCAGCTGCTCCTTTTCCAGACCGACAATAAAGTCAATGTCAGAAAGGAATGTCTGTGTTGGCTGGATGTCTGTTTCTCAGTTTGTCTTTGAAGAGGTGAGGTGGAAAAGGGATAATGGCACTAATCGGAAAGAGGGAAGGAGCAACGGAGAGGCTAATTTACAAATGCCTGTCACCTACTACTGTAAGGATGTAATTAATCAAGTCGTTAATACAATTAACCCAGAAACCTCGTCTTTGGAATGGTATGAATCCCGTCAGAAACAGGATATAGTCATATTCTGTGGTCATCGGTACTACTATTGAATATCCACACTCGAACATTATGCTTTCTTGACATCTTGTCTTCTCTACATTGCCTTCTTTCGACCACAACTGGGAAATGATCCCACTTAAATACCAGTTCAGAACTATCTTTCTGCCTGTCATGCTATGGATAATTTCTTATTTCTCAGACACATCTCAAGATTGTTGTTGCAATGATAATAAAAGAAGTTATGATATCGGTGATAAAATATTCAGTGCATAACAAAAAGCACAAAACCAAATTATCATGGGAGAATAGAAACATCCTTTTCAAAACAAAATTATATCGTGGTATCTGAACTATACAAAATTATATCGTGGTATCTGAACTATACCACGATATATAAATTTTCTCTCACATGCATGTCAACCTCCTCAGCAGCCATCAATAACAAAACATGGAGAGAAGTTTCATATTTCTTAAAAGAAACAAACATTTTTGCAATTCAAACTCATGTCACCAGAATGGGAGTCGACAGTTGTAACCTTCTCACCAGACTTAAATAAGCATTTTTGTTGTTTTGACAAAGTGAACAGCCTCTGTATTTTCCCATACAAATAAATAAAAATAATACATTTTTGTTGGGACTTGAAATGCAGAAAATTTGCAAGCATTATGGGCAGATGATATAGTGTAGCAAGATAGTGCTACATTGCAAGTAAATGTTACTCAATAAAATGAAAAATTGTGAAAGCATCAAAAGTCTGTCAAATTATTATTACTCATTCTGTGATCAGTTAACTGTGCTAAGTTAACTTTGGGTTCTATACTATACAATCTCGATTATACTTACAATTTTTTCTCTTGTTCTGCTTTGTCACCTACACTGAAATAATTCAAACGATCCTAAGGCATAAGTGTGTACCTTGAGTAGATAAACATAACTAATACTCTGTATGCTTCTTGTTGCATACTGCCTATAAAGAAAACTTTATGTGTGTCAACAGTGACAAATCCATAATGAAGCCAGAGGATTGTAGCAATATTAATAAGGGAATTGATGCTACTCAAAACTAAACAACGTACCTGAAGAAATCTAACCCTCGGGGTGTGTGCGACAGGACACATTGCTCAACCATAGTTCACATAACTCTGAATGCTAAGACTGCTGGCATTACATGCTGTAGTGAAGCTGTTCGCTTGATTGACATTCAAATGCTAATTTCTTGTGACATTTCTAAAGATACAGTAGTTAAATGAGAGGCACAACAATACTGCAGAGTAAAGCGTGAGAATAACAGGGACTATGACATTCACAGCTGAGACAACGTAATCAAATAAAACAGATAAAAGCTTTGGCGCAGTATGTAGGACCAAGAACAGGATCGTATTCTTATTCTATGTATACTTTCAAACTGAAAATACACTCACCCCAAAAGAATGGTGTTTATTTAATATCATTGTTAGTTCCTTAACTTCTGACAATGAGTCACAAACTTTCAACGGTCTGACAATCTGTCTAGACAAAAACAGCTAGTTCTTCATTTTCTAGTTTGATGTCATCGAGTAAACATCCCAGTAAGTGGTTAAGACGTTTTTGTGAAACGCTGTGAGAAGACCTGTCTCAGATTTTTGTACATGACAAGAAATACTCTTTCTATGGTGTTTATCCACTGTCTACAAGAGTCAAAGAAGTAGTCAACAGACACGGAGCAGCACAGTGGTATTGACAGACAGCAGTGAATGGAAGGCAAGTCCAGGCCCTGTGCCATCGAAAACCTGTAGCTGTTAGCCAAATGGCCTTTAAATGTGGATACAGTTAAACGCCTCATTGAGAAATTAAGGTAAAAACTTTTCTGAACTAATGGCATTAATTAAAGAAAAAGTCATATTTAAAAAAGGAGACTTCACAGCACATGTGCCAGATAATAGTTGGACTTTGTTGGTCTGAAAAGGACCAAAGAACAATAAAAGCCATTTAATGTGCGGTTAATCCAAACAGACCCAAATACATAGAGCATTGGTTATCAGACGTTTTCCAATCATGAACCCATTTTGGTTTTTTTTCTTCAGTCACTAATCTAAACTAATTATTTTTGTTGGGAGATATGTCTTTATAGAGTCACACAATATGGCATAGTGCCAGAAGCGTCTGACGTATTCAACTAAAACTCGCTATTAATATTTATATGTCATATTTCACATGCTCATAATGCATTACTAAAATCCAAGACAGACATATTTATTGTTATCTTGCAATCAGAATTAAACAGCACTGTAGTTGCAGCTGAACCAAGTAGCTGTCGAGTTTACCTCCGCCAGGGAAGGAGGGTATGTTTTCACTCCCGTTATTTGTATTTGTCTATTTCTCAGCAAGATTACGAAAAAACTAATATCGGATTTGCATGAAATTCTACCCAGAGGTTGGCATATCCTACAGATGATTAAATAGATAAATGATGAGATGATAAAATAGAAGTGATAAGCTGTTTGTTATTGTGATGTCACATAGTGGCAAGGCACTCTCTTGAACCTGTGTCCATTATTGATGCCTTTGTTCCTTTGATATTTTTGATGTTTAGGGGTGAACTCGGAGCTTTTTCTCTCGTCTACTCGGCCAAGGAAATTATGTTTTCACTCCTGTGCGTTCATCTGTTTGTTAGCAGGATTACGGAAATACTAAAGGATGGTTTGCATGTTGTTAATACAGAGGCAAAAGCACTAAAGAAAGCACTGAAGAAAGTTTAAACGCTTTTGTTTATAATAAGAGTGTTTCTAATGATGTTTTCAAGTGAAAAGTGACTCGCACCAGTCACTTTTCACTGGTGCGAGTGTATATTATATAATCATGTATATGATTATATAATCATATGTATATAAATATATATATATATATATATATATATATATATATATATACATATGTATATAAATATGCATAGATATATATAGTCCAATTACGCAGTCGTAGAGGACACCGGCGCAATTCATTTCCATTATAAGTTCCCCTCCATTGGCTTGTAGGCCAGTTGCGACCAGTCCAATTTCCAATTTCTCCAAAAAGTTTTCATTTGTTGAAAATGACCACTCAGAGGAGAAGAGGATATACTTCTTGATACGTAACACTGATTATTAATTATTATTAAAAAAAAATTTCAATGTCTGGGCTAGCAGAAAAGACCTTGCTAGCCCTGAAGGTCCATCACAGATATACATACATAAACATAAATATACATATACACATATATATACACATATATATATATATATATATATATACATATATATATATATATATATATACATATATATATATATATATATATACATATATACATATATACACACACACACACATATATACTTGTACTTATAAATACACACTGACACCAAAGCATCAAGCAGACACAGCTTTGTAAACTCTATGCTCTGTGTTCACTGCAAAAGTTTTGCTAATCGTGCAAACCGAAAAAAATCGCGATGTACAGATGCTAAATACTCAAAATACTCAAAAATATTTTCTTCATGTTTAATAAACAGTTTAACATTTGCATCCCGACAAAACACAAACCATACTTCATCTTTGATGTCCTCTTGTTGTTGTGCTGTAAAGATCTCCATTGCGCCGATTAATCTCATCATCAACTCGTCCACTGTCGTATTGCCTGAAGATTGAAAAACAAAACAGTCAAAATATGCATATAAATATGTATATAATATACCTTCAAACTCTTTGTAGATTTCAGATTTAACCATACTATTATTGAGTTGTAATTACCTTGAATTACATTTAGAACTTCATTGGATGTGCGTTTGCCCATTACTATAAGGAGTAGAGGGAACTGGTCTGTCTTGTATGTCCGTACAGTCTGTGTCACCGCACTGCCAAAGTGCCTCGTACACATGGTGAGTAGTCTGGAAGACAAAAAATAATGATCCAATCCTCATTTTTGGAAGTTGAGACATATTTCAGAGCCTGTAATTTAGAAAATACCATAAAAGCTAATAGACATAGCATACACATGCATGTATAAAAGTACTTATACAAGATGTAGAAAAGGAAACATATTTTACAGCTTCTCCATCTGCAGCCGCAAAGAGAAATACACACAACTCGTGGCATTAAGGACTTTAAAACCAATTCTGATTTTTCTTATTCCATCAGAGTGACATGCTGTCTCAATTGGAACCGTAGATGAATTAGTATTCCCCACCAGACATCCAGAATTGATAGGGCATCGGGGGATTTCTTATTCCATTACAAAGACAGAACTTTTTAAATTAACATTTCAGAGAGGAAAAAGGGTAGCAGGCAGCCGGGGCGCTGCCAAGCTCCCTGTAAATGTCATATTATTAATGAATTGCTATAGACTGAATGCAAATATAGATTAGCTTTTTCTCATGCCTTTTAATAAGACCTACTTTAATAACTGGATGGTAAAATAGATAAGTAATGGAATGGGTAGAAGGACAGCGGGTCCGAGGAGGAAGATATGTGGAAGCTGTGCTATCTGAGGGGGGGAGTAACTCTTTGAAACGTGAAGTCAAAGCTGAGGAAGCTACTTGCACAGTTTTCAATCTATTAATGTGAGTAGTTTCGCTCATTCAGGTACTTCTTGAAAGTAATGGAGCATATATTAGTGCATGCTGAAAATATCGATGACGAACTGAAAATGTAACAAAAGTTAAGAAAGCCAGGTTATCTAAAAACTGAACAGAATTTAATTAATTTAAACTAAAGTTTTTTAAAATGTTGAACTTTAAGTGACCTGCGTCTTACAATGAAGTTGGGTATCCCAATTCCCACTGATAATTTTGTCCTGACATTTGTTCTCATTCAGACCTAGACCAAGGCAGACCGGAACAAAGGTCCACAGGGAAACTCTAACTTGTAATGAAAGGCCAGGGAACAATGGGAACTAACTTGAGGAGTAACCCAATCTTAAATCTTTCATCAAACAAAAGCCAACTTGCTTTGGTTTATATCTCAAATCTAAGTGCATTGATGAAAGATTTATATATTGGTTTATATCTCAAAATCATCACAACAACATGAAAAAAGATCATTCATGAAACACACTCTAGTCCACTATGTATCAAATTGATGTAACTATAAAAATAAGGCTGCAGTTTGCACATGAAGCCCTCAAGAATCCTCTTATAGAACAAGTAAAAACACAACACTGGGGGCAGGGGGAAGCCAAGCTACTGTATGAACGGAGGTGAACAGTTCAGCAGTTTCATCCATCCATAACATAATATGGTAAAGAATGTAACCTAGTCTGTACCAGACCTCTGGCCTTTAAAATGCTTTGGGGTAACTAAATGTAGCGGAAACACCTGCACGATATTTACGGCTCACCTCCGCTTCAATGGTTAAAGTGATTGACAGCTTCTAATTGTCACCTCACCTATCTCCGACTTTTACTGCACATCCAGACATCTAAAATAGTTAATGTTTCTCTGGTCCGTCAAACCGAATTTCTTCATGTCAAATATTGCATGAGAGTGCAAAGAGAAAGATTTGACCTGACATTCTCCCTGCCAAACAGCTGATGAGTCAGGCCTGTTCAGTAGCACTACAGGGAATTTTTTTGACAGCCACCTGTATGGGAGTAAGTCTGGGAACCGGATGCTGTGATAGCTCACTATGTCATACAAACTTTGTTTTAGAGCAAACATGGACACGTTTTGTTTTGGAAATAACATTTTGTTCTTCTCTTAACCTGTTATTCTTTCAGCTTAGAGGATGTCAAGAGGAGAAGTCAGCGTAAAAAGTCAGAGTAAAAAGTTAGCACATTCATTTAGCATTTAAGACGGACATATACTCAAAAGTCAATACCACAAATATTATTAATGTCAATTTATTTTGTATTGTAATCCATGACAACGCACATGAGTTCATGGTATTGAATCAAGGTATTTTATATTGTTCAAAGTCCAAATATCTACAAAAAAAATTGTAAGAAAATCATTCAACTTACTTTTGAGAACAGACTGACATATTTTACCATTAGATAAAAAAGACTAACAAATTTGAGGAAGAATGACACACAGTGATAAATTGATCAGTGTGATAATGTAATGACTGATATTGAAATTTAAACATCTGCACAATATATTAGATTAATTTCCCCTGGGGCACAACTACACTGGAATCCAATGGGCAGTATTACATTTATGCATAATTAATCATTTAACTGGGAGACCTGTGAGAGTATAGAGCAAAGCAACAGGAACATTCCAATATCAGCAGGTTCATCACACACACACACACACACACACACACACACACAAATTAGGGATACCTTTCTAACAGCTTGTGTGATTGACGCCTATCAGCAGTCACTTTGGATCAACCAGAGAGCGTGAGAATGCAGAGAAGGGGTGTATGTGTGAGTGAGCGGTGTGCACATGTGCATCCATGCCTTAGCAGCAAAGCTGTAACTAGCTGTGACTAATGAAAAGGTCCAGATGTTTTATGCCTTTTAATGTTCAATAAAAAGGCTCAGCTGGGGCAAAAAGCAAAGGAGGCAAATTGGAAGGAAAAGAGAGTTGAACGAGGGAAGCAGAGTGTTTCCTTAAAAGAACTAATGGTGGAGTAAGGTCAGGGTGCGAGTCTTTTTTAAATGGCTGCTACCATAGGGCAGGCTTAACTCTAGAGGTTCTGAGAGAGGGAGAGTGTTGAAGGAAATAATGAAAAGATGTAGCAGAATGATGAGGGGAAGTAGGAGGGAAATGAGGCTTGCCCTGGAAAAATGTTAATGAGAAATATAATAATAATAATAATAATAATACCTAATAATACCATCAGCACTTCAACACTGATAGTATACCTGCAGGGGATACTATCCTTTCCCTTCATTTTCTAAAAGGTATTATCAATTTATAAACAATGTTGCAGTAGCTTTATAGTTAACAGTTGTGCAGACCAACCACTAACCAACTCAGACTACTAGAACTGCACCAGGACTTTCAGCATAAACAGAGAGACATGTCTGGACTCCAAGGGAGTCCTCCGTCTCCCACTGGCCCCCTATTCAGGCAGCTTAGTGAAGATTGCCCAATCAGAGGTCTCACCATACAAACATAACGCCTTTTGTTAGCATGCAACGTACAAGCTTCAGAAATCAAATTGAGCAGAGGAGAGAATGAGAAGACAGACACACAGACCGGGAGCGATGGAGTGCAACTTGAATGTCAGCAATTATGCACCAATGACGCAAATAGATTTGAAAATGCAGCTTATGTTTGAAATAAAGTTCCATCCACACCAACATTTGAGATAGTTTGAGAAAAATCTATTGATAGGAAAATAAGAAATATCCCCTTTGCCCCAGGTTACTGGGGTCTTTCATTATGTTGCGTATGACAAATGTGTTCACCGTTCTGTCTGAGGGTGCAAGATAGCTGGATGATGACCAAAGGCTAGGATAAATGTCAATGACCTTATACAAATAAAACTGTATGAGAGTATTTGATCAATTAAGATTCCTGGGATGAGACTCCTGAGCGTGCCGAGATCCTCCGTGTTATAACAGATCAATCTGTAATAAACCCACTTAACTAAGGAAGACAATTGAGTCGGCTCAAGTTCATTCCTATTCCTCAAATGATCAGAAGACAAGAATTTTCTTCATCTGCTATGTTGGACATAAAAACTAGCGGCACTCAATAGGTGGATACCATTGGCTCCGCCTCTGATTGACTTGGTATTGTAATTTCATGTCTCATGCAGCGCTTCACTATGACTTCGTTCGACATATCATCATCATGCCAAGTATGATTACCAAAAAAAAGAAAAGAAAAAAAAAAGATCCACGTTCTATCCTAACCATTTCACAAATCAAATGTTTGAGTTGTACTGCTTACAAAAAGACACACAAAAAAGTACTGAATCTATAACCTCCAGCTCTTGTTGGCAGAGTTATAACAAAACAAAGATCCAAATGTTTGTGTTTTCAGACTGAATTGCCAAATGTTATCATTGATGTAATCGAATAGATCAGACCAATAATGGAATAAACATGGATCTTCTGTTACAGAATTATTAAAACTATAATAGTATATTTGGATAGTAAAGATATATCAGTAAATTTGTAGAGCTCTCTGGAAATGATCAACCTGCCCTCCTACCAAAATGCATTCAATATGCTCTTTATTAGATACAACTCCTCCACAGACAGTGAGTCACATATAAATAAAACATGAAGATTAAGTATGCAGTCAGAGCTTAGAAGTTCAGTTATTGCACTGCTTAACTTTAGAGTAAGTAAAATGAAATACTGAGCACAGCATGAGTTTGATAGTAGCTATGACCCCTTACATGGCCAGTAAACAATTACGTCAGAATCTAAAGACAAGTTTAATTCTTTAAACATCCTGGCTGTTATATTTTTATGCCATCGTTCTAGTTGGTTAAAGACTGTTATAATCATATTATGACATACAAATAACAGGAACTGAACTCTGCTTTCAAATCACATTTATATTTTGAAATTTAAGAAACGGTCATTCATTAAAAGAATTTAAGGCGCATAAAGCTAAGTTTGACTCTAGTTTTTAACCAACGATAGCCATGTCTTGAAATTTTTACTAAACCATTTTCCTTGATCGCTGCGTGTTGCTCCTGTACCAGCAGTAGTAAGGCCTTTGGACACCTGGCTGGTGTCAGATGATTTGTTGTCAGGTGTCTTTTAATGTTTGCTTGGGACCATTTCTTGGTTTAACAATTTAATATTGCATACTAGGTACATTGGGAGAGGGTATGATGGATTCCTGGTAAAAATGAAACCATCTGACAAGTACCTGGTATTGTATTGTTTTCACTTTGTCTTTCTAATGGCCTTTACCACAGTTGCTGCTAAGCAGCTACTAGATGAGGAAATGTACTGCTCAGAGTTATCGGATTCTGGAACCTTTCTATTTAAAAGAATGTATGTCAGACTATGTGCCTCACACATCACTCTCCTAATGGATTGCATGTAAATGAAGGTCCTAGCCAGTAGAACCAAATAGTTATAATAATAATAATACATTTTATTTAGAATGGACTTTTCATTTGTTACAAATCTCAAGGTGCTACAGGTTATAAACTGCCTATCAGCTGGCTGACCAGTCAGAAACTGAGTCATATGTTGCCATTGTGACATGGAAAATGGAGCATGTGATGATGTATGAGGTGGGTTATTTTCTTCATTTACATATAAAGATTTGTTTTATGGATTTTTTAACAATTCTGTGATGCCACCAAATTTGGAATATTTTTTCACAGCACTCCCAATAAAGCCAGATGGTGTACCTTGGTGTCACGGCATGCTGGCTTAGAAATGCAGGCTTTTGCAAACATATATTAAATATTTGAATTGATAAAACTAGACTTATAAAAAATAATGACGATGGTAGAACTGTGGGGATAGCCAAGTCTATATGTGGCAAACGTGCAATTAAGGTAAGGAAATTTCTGTGGATCAAGCCTGTAAATCTAACCCAACTGTTTCCGAACCCTCGTTGTAAAATTATGTGTTTATTAACTACAAACAGCAATTGAAACTGAGCTAATGATATGGCTGTGGAAAAGAGAGACTGTTTCTGAGTAAAATCGCATTGGACAAATGAGCATCAATACACAATTAAGATAGATGATGAGATTCAGTGGTAGAAGTATGAAAAATGTTATGCTATTAATTAGTCTTTGTTTCTATGTGTTCATTAAAAGACAATAACTATAACAGTTAAAAATGGACAACAAAATATTTGTGAAAGCATAACAAAATATCCGGTTTGGAAAGAGAAATTAAATACATTTGAAAATATTTTATATAATATTGTTTGATATAATTTGATCACTAAACAAAAACAGTGTAATAATTGTGTATATAATCAAAATGCAAGTGTGATATGGTGGGATAAGGGAATAAAATACAAAATAACATGTAAATCCTACAGCTGACAAACCACTAAAAGCTCATTAAAAATCATTTTTCATTTTGGTACCTGGCTTTATTAGCTTCTTTAGAGACATCCCAGGCCCAGGTTATGAAGTTCTGGCTCAGGTAGGAGACAATGGTCTCAGCACACATCATTTGGGAACAGAAGACATTGCTGAGGACACTGTCATCATTGTGGAGGTAGAGGGTTAGCAGCTTTCTCTGGGGAAAAATGCAGAAAATAGAAAGTGAACAAAAATGAAGACATCAAAGAAAGAAAAAGTCAAACAAAATGTAATCCTGATTAGAGTAGAAATGTAGAGAGGCAATTTCTATTCATGATTTTTTATTTATTTTTGTTCGGTTGATTTATTGTTCTTTGGATTAAAGGTATAGCTGGCTGTTAATAAATAGATACAAAACCTAAGTTTGCAGGAAAGAGCCTTACATAGGTAAGAACGCAACTAAACAACAACAACAAAACTAATGATAAAAAAAATCTTGGTGTTCCCAGCCACATGAAGGTCTTTCATCACTGCAGACATTCCTGTATTATATGACATAAGAGACTACTGGATTCAGAGCCAGCATGACTTTTGCAGACAACAGCAAGGCCATGAAAGGCAAAACAGCAAATACCACACAAAATCAAATGGAGAGTGGTGTAAATAAAACTTCTCTTGGAGGCGACACTGATATGGTGAAAACAAAACAGACAAATCACTCTATTTATTTTACACCAAATGCCAGCAGCCTGTTCAGGTTAGTCACTGCAGGCCCAGACAATATTGACGAAGCTCCAAATCCAAGGATATTGACACCATCATATAAGCCTGGCAGATTCTCCCTACTGACAATCTAATTAAAAAACAAACACAACCACAAACATAAAAGGTTCCAGAGGACAATGTTGGAAATAATGCTCTCTAAATTACAAGTCACTTCTCTTGCTATAAAAAAAAAAAAACGATGAAAAACCCTCTTCTGAGCGCATTATTAACCATGGTTGTGAGGGGGGAATTCAAAAAGGTCTGTTTCTCAGGAGCAGTAATCTCGGCTACGCAAGCCAAAAAGCAAAAAAATGTATACAGGGTTTAAAAAAGTGAGTGGAAGTGAAAGAAGAAGTTGTGCTATACTGTGGTCTATGTAGAATGGGAATGGGAGGGCACCGCTGTGTTTGCTCAACGATTAGTGCTTTAGAATAATCTCCAGGGCTCCTAGAGAGAAGGAGCTGGGGACTCATTCATTCGGCTGATTCAACGGTCTGAAAAGATTAAACACTCATGCTGGGAAGACAAGCAAATTCAGTCTTGAAAGAGGAATGAGTGTGAGGGGAGGGAGAGATTTACATTTGGGTAAAAAAAAATGCCTTGATACACACTCAAACATTGATGTCTCGACACATACGCAGATGAACAAACATAACTGTGTTGTACTCGCCAGTGAAGACTCACACATGCATGCTCAATTAGAGAAAGTGTAAAGACTAATCAAAGTGGGTATTTTGGAAAACTGAACTCCTTCATCTTGGTTAAACTGTCTATACCGCTCTGTTCTGTCTCCGCTTTCAAGTCCGATCCTTTGTATTGCCTGTCTTAACAGGGAGGAGCAAATCCCACATTTCAGCTAAATTACTGGGTCCAACCTGAGCCAGATAGTGACCCCATAGCCCCTTCAACACACCTGTTCACTTAATCTAAGCTTGCGTTCTTTCTGAGAGACTGAAGACGCAGTAGAACAGTATTTGCACTGATTCAGACTGTATAATGTTCCTCTTAGGTTGCTGGTAGATTGATGGTGAGTGGATGTCATCCATTCATATTTAATAAATTAAAAATTATCATTTAAACTTACAGTTTCAAGATTTTCTAGTTTTAAAGTATTTTGTGTTGTGTTGTAAAGTTATAAGATAAGATACACCTTTATTTGTCCCACAACAGGGAAATTTCCATGTCCCTGTAAATGAAACGGATGGATGGAAAGGAGAGTATCTGTATTTTATTTCCTTTTTTGTGTGTATTGTAGCCATAATCCTGGGTTTTGGTCTTACTCTACAATGAATATAACCCAACAGTGATGCCTTGATGCCTTGTATCAAGTTCAAGGTGAACTTGATAGAGTCAATCATAAACTACACAGTGTTGGCCTCTGTCATAATAATAGCTGTTGAACACTTCAAGTTAGTTAAAGTATTGCCCGAAATATTAATGCTTAGATGGATTAATAGTTTTTTAACTTGAAATTATTCTTTATCTTTGATTTGTGCATCACAGCTTTTTAGCCACTTAAACACATCGCAGTAGCCAGGGATCCAACATTTGAATAAAAAAATTTAACATTCAAATTGCAGTCATATCAATTACAGGCCAACAAATCATAAAAATTATTCATAATCAAAAAAAGCTAAGTTAACTTATGAACGACGAATCCAATCAAACAAGACCAATATTACATTTTTCGCGGCTAGACACTAATCGTTACCGATAATCCATCTGAACTAAATTGCAATTGTTGAGTTAGAATATATTTCCTTTATTAATAACAAAATAACTTTGTATTTATTGTTAATTTCATACCAGTAACAATTAAGGTTAATCCCAGATAAATGATTTGTTCAGTGATGGTTCTTTCCCTTACACCAGGTTGATGTAGCACTGTCAGAGAGAAACTTAGTGCCAGTTGTTGTTAACATATTGGGGAACTACCTAAGAGTAGTTAAGACCTCACACATGTCAACTTATTATATTGTAGCCTTCTAGAGGCATAGAATTTGGATAATTAAATTTTATATTTTTTAAAAATCCTCTACCAGGTCAAACTGCTGGAATCAACTCAGAAAATAATGGAGAAATCAGCATGAATTTTTCCTAAACCTTGGGTACTGTTGTGCCATGTTACTTTGATTATTTGGGTTGATAAGGGATATTTATGGAGGATATTTGTATGACATCAAAAGGAGGCTTTCAGTCACACATGTGCTAAATTTAAGAGGGCCAGAGTTTAGAGATACACAGAAAGGTACAGAGGTAAGGAAGCGCAGGAAAAGTCGGATGGTAATTACTCTACACATGGCAGGCCCAGTCTGGAAAAGCAAACACTTCAAAATGAAGAGCTCATATGACTGATCTAAGGACCATCACACCGAGTGGGAAAACATATTCAAAGAAATCAATGGCAAACCCATCAAATTTTAGGCTCTTCCCAATTGTGACTAAAGCAATCTAATTAATGGACATCTTTTAAAGACATTCTGAAAGGCAAGTATATTTTTAAGGCTACAGAACCTCCTGATTATTTTCTGAGATTTAGTTTGACAAAATGTTGATTAAATATATTCTTATATTGGAATATTCACACATTGATTTCCATTTGAGTCTCTACATAAATTCATCTCGTTCATTGTCATGTATTTATTCATGGCGGTGGTCATTTTAGGAGCAGTCACTAGACCATTACTGAGTGTAGCGCCTGATTTAAAGCCTTGGATGTGACAGTTATACATACATCTATCTGATTCGCCAATGCCCTTTCCTCTTGACTCTGTGAGGCTATTGCCGGGCTTTAAAGCAGATACTTGGCTGTGATAAATCACTGAACTCCCCTCTCCAGCAAGGCTATGAATGTCGATGTGTCTTTTGTGTGGCAGACTGGAGAGAGGAGTTGAGAGCGGTAAAGAGTGGGGTTAGAGTGATTAACCACTGCGTTGATGGGGATTTTGTGAGGATCGTGGTCAGTGATGGGTGGCCTCTCTCTGTACGCTCTGACTAACCACTGATTCCCAAGAGAGTTCAGCTCAGCTCTACAGCCCAAAGCATTTTCATTAAGGATGGATTCAGTCACTCCTTCAACACACACCTTCAGAAACACTTCATCAAATGTAGTGTTTTGCTTAGTGATTAGCCTCTCCCAGGCTTTGAGAGAGTAAGACTTATTCCTCTGTTTTTAAACCCGTTGAGTAGCCCCTCTTTCAGTCAAATCTGCCCTTTTCTAATATCCATTTTGTGAAGTATGCTTTTCTACGGCAAACTAGATTCTTTTTTTTTTTTTAATGTAAGAAAAGAGCAAATCATAAGATCGATGGATAAATGGAAGAAAGGGGCTGTCAAATTAAAGAACACATGCTTCTGTGTAATGAAAGCCATGAAAAGTAGCATGATTTGGCCTGTCGTCTTGGATGATTGAGACAGAACCACACACGCTAAGACAGATCTAATGGCTTCCATTTTCGTGCAAAATTCTTTAAACATACCCAGCGTCTGTAACGCCATTCTTAGCAGAGCACAGTTGGCGAACTAAATTAAGCCCACCCTGAATAAAAGTTAATACAGAGAAAATTAATATTATTTCGACCCTGCGTTCATTGTGTTGAGCCGGGCGCCACAGTACAGAACGTGTGAACACGAGGGAGATATCGTCCATATTGTGCTGGCTTAGCAGTGGAGATCAGATGGGAAGCAGGCAAAGTGCCAAACCTGTCTTTAGGGTATTTTTTTTCATCTTTGTTTACTTCACATTCTCTTCATCCCTTAAACCTATCCAGTAACCTCTCATGATTTCATTCTACTCTTTACTTTTACTGAGTCTCGTCCTGTCTTTCTATTTCGGCATCCTTCTCCCCATTTACCACGTTTTGTGTTCCTATCATCATCTATTCCAGTCCCCTCACTCTCTGTGTGCCCGGTGATCTGAGCCCCCCTAACATCTTGCTGTGTCCTCAGAGTCTGGCTATAATCCACACAAGCTGTCAGTTGATACAAGCATCCATAAAAGGACAAAAATGAAAAGAATCTGGGTAAGTGGACAGTTAAGAATTAAGCCTCAGCTGTCAGGGTGAAAATTTGTGTGTGTTATGACATTATAACAATGTGTGCCCATGTCTACTCTCTGTACATGTATGCAACTCTGGGTTTTCAAAACAACTGCGAAAATGTAAAATTCAGGGAAACCTCCCTGAATGTTTCCCCTCAACAACAGGAACATAAACCAAAAATAATTTTTGTGCCAGCAATTTGGAGAGTGAGCCAGTTTCTCTACATTAAATTAAGCTACTAATGTTGGGCCTTGAGGACCAGCATGGCCTAAAGTGTTGGCCTTAACATCGTCAGGATCAAATTATATTTTCATAAATTTATTAAAATGTTAATTGAGAATACATTTATTTTATATAGTTTGTTCCCATTGGTATATTAACGTCATTTTATTGTTTCTCTCCCTGGCTGCTTCCAGTGAGCTAATATTAATTAGAGTTTTCTGTGGGTAAAAAATATATACTCTGAAAATGCCTTCAGATTTTTGAATTATCCCTCTTCTGTTAAACCAAATGGGAGAATTTTTATTGATTGTCATAATTTTTTATCGAGAAGTCCCACGTCTTTAATACGCAACAGGAAGGTTGTTAATTCCAAAATCTACTGCCTCTGTTGAATGGTTTGCTTTCAGCCTTAAAACAAATGAAAACTTATTAGATACATGACTGGGCAGCCTAGGTTGTCAGCACCGGCCTTCATATCCAAGGACCTTATAATGAAACTGAAAGGCCCCAGTGTTCTATACAGCCCTGTCATTGAGATATTTTTCGAGGATGGACTTCGCGTTCAAATCATTAATAGTTTTAGTGAGAAGTAGAGTTGCATCGATTGCAATTTTCTTGGCCGATCACATCTTATTTTGTCCTTACTTGTGTTATTGCAAGCTTTCCGTTTTCTAGTTTACTTCTGCAATGTTTGGAGCTACCATGGAGCCATGGTAGCTCAAGCTTGGTGTACGGGTATGTTGCATGTGTGTAACCGGCCACACGCATGACGGTTACATGCTCCTCTAGGTCGGCTGATCGATCGGTGCACCTCTATTGAGAAGAATGGATGTATCTTAAATAGCTGTTGATTATTTCTGGCTTTAGAAGATTGCTGTGTTGTGGTGTGAATGATGTCCAGATTCAGTTGTCTAGCAGTGCCAGTGTGCGTGACGGAACATATGTTTATGCCCAACAGCTTGCCTGGAGGATGTGAGGAAATCCTGATTGTGCTACTTACATTTTATGGTATTTTTGCTTTCTTGGTGGTTGCACTAGTAAATGTTACTGTTTGTTGATAGTTTATTATTTAGTAATGACAGTTATTGGAGCTACAAAATGTTTTGTGATGCAGTATAATGTCATTCTGTGTAATAGTATCCTTGATACTTTCAGTGCAGGTCTAAGCAATTAGTGTGTATATCCCTCTTTGTTGTTGAACCTCCTTTTAACCATTTAATTCCCCTCGATAAAGGATACAGTCTCTTTAAAGAAGAGCCGATTATGTAGCATGACTAGTATGACAACAGCCTGTAACCGAACCGTCATGGTGAAGCAACTGGAGGGCATCTTCACTGTGAGAGTATAGTACTGAATGCCCAGGTCTGGAAATCCAAGGCCCGCCACTGGATGCTACCCCCCAATCGGGATGATGATGGGTAAGTAAATATAGCAAAAGAAGCTTATTGATTTAAAGCATCTCATTCTTACATTAAATTAGCTCAAAATTGAATCAGTCTACAACAGTAACAAAAAATGGACATCCTCAAGTGAAATTCCTCAAGTCCTCAACCACTATTCCAAGTGAGTTGAGCTCAAATGTTTGTCTCCTTGTAGATGTCCCTTTAATTAAGGAAAGAACGCCAGTGACAGTACCATCATGCTAATGAGAAACGTATTTAAATGAGTGATGCATCTCCTGGCTGGAGCTGCCAGAAACACACTGCAGTGCGGTGGTTATCCAATATGTGCAAGCACACAATCCGGGACGAATACTGTGGTGCATGAACAAGTTGGCTATAGACAAACTGGATTGTGCCCATGGAAATAATTTTTCAGTCCAGTTCGTGTCTGCTTCTCATCAGAATAATCAGAATAATGATAAAACTATTTGTCATCATGAGAACATCCTCATGAGTAGGGTAGTTGCATTGGCTAAAAAGGAGCCCATTAAACCCAGCACCCAGCTTCACTGTCACAAATATTATTTTTCATTTTCAACAAGTAGGATATTTAAGGCAAGCATGTGCCTGATCTCATGAAGACAACAGCAGGTGATCAAGCCGTAGATGAAGAGAGGAACTGTCTGCACAATCTGCAGGTAGGTGCCACATTGCTGGACTTTGCAAGAATTCAAACAAAGCGTCTTTGACATACATTCACACAAAATTGCAGCTTATTAGATTTACATGACACAAACTAAACAAAGGAAAGAGATGGAGACATACAAGTTTTTCAGCCAATAAAGTGCCCGCACACACTAACTTCTTTTTTTTCTGGTTGCTATACGCCCACTACCTAAAGGCTAATGTACAGAAACATCCCCGTCAATAATAATAGCTATTAGAAGAAGAAAGTACAGGCACACAAACGGTCTTTTTAAAAATGGTTACATGTCTAGTGGGCCAGAAGTGGTAACAGAGGTGATGCTGATGCATCAGTTACTCACAATTATATGTTGACATAATTATAATACTTGACAAAGAGACGTAAAGGCCTGATGTCTGCAATTGCAGATTTGCATATCCTGGAAGAGTGAACTGTTGGCCTTTGCAGAGGCAAGCTCTTTCTAATTTTCTAATTAAAAATTTTAATCTAATTAATTTTTCTAATTCTTTTTACATAATAATTCAGATGGAGGAGAAAACTACAGTAAAGTACCATCTTCAAAGTAATGCACATGTTTTTTAAATCTGCCTAGACGGAGTATTGTTCTCCATTGGTATCTGCAACAAGATACCACACCTCTCATGTTTTTGTAAAATTCTATTTTCAACCCAATGCTGTTAATTTCTTACTAGGAATGTAGTTCCATCCATTCCAGTAAACAATAATGATGTAGCCTGAAAAATCCCATCCTTGGCAAAAGTATTTATTATATTACATATTTATATTTAGTTTGCTTTAGCTGAACTATCATAATAATGTGCTTGCTCTTCCTCCAAATAATTTTTAAAGTTAAAGTTAAGTAAAGTTTGAACTAGGCATACACTGTTTAAAATACTGACCATTGTGTCTTACAGTTCCACCAGCTAAGTAATGAGAGATAAACTATGAGATACACAGATTCTCCTTTTACTGTTAGAGAATGATGAAGTCTGTGCGCCGCCCTCTCTGTTGTCTTAAGAAAAGTAAACTACTTAACAAACCAGAACAAACAGGAATGACATCAGTGCTAACGGATAAACCAACACTCTTGAACTCATTACCTCATATGTTACACTGTTTATTTTAAATGTAAAACAATATTTAAGAAATAATGGATTTTGTTATCTTTTAAAGTATCTATCTTCCACTGCGGCAACAAACAGATTACTTACATCTCTGGCTTTACCATAGAAGGCTTCTTGAGACGCTGCCTCCAAAGACCCAATGTAGAACATTGGGTGGGTCTCTCCATATCTATACAACACACACAGTTACATGCCAACCTTCTTACATTTCAAGCTTCACTCAATAGGAAAGGCACCAAATGATTTGCTCACCTTGAAGAAAATTCAGCTGTAAAGTGCACTAAGGCATCTGCTTCATTCTCACTATTCTCTGGCACTGGAAGGGGACACAAGTAATCTAATGGTCAAACTTTTGATTTGTGTCACTGGCATTTTGGATATTAAATGGTGGAGCTATACAAAGTTATAAAGCATTCTAACAATGATAAACTGCTCCAGGGTACATACTCATAGGGGATTTCCGGCAGGTAGAGGAGCCCATTCCAAACATCTCTGAATCGTCCACGCCAAACTCTGATGCATCCTCAAAATCATCCCCCTCACTGTCGCTGACCATATGAACATCAGCACACTGTAATCATAAAATATCAATCCATTGTCAGACTTACCTTAACAAAAATTATCAAAAGAAGCAATTTGTTCCAAATTATATGTGTTAGGGCGTATACATAGAGCCCAGAGACAAATAAAACACAGTATGGACCTTTAGAGAAACAAATTGGTGTACATACCTCTTCTGTGGGCTCCTGGGCATTGGCTGGGGAAGGCCTTCGACAGACACTGAGGTGATGGCACGGATAGCTGATTCCAGCGACAGCTAACGTCATCTATAAATAGAAAATATAATGATTTAGTGAAGTCTACGAAGCAAGGCGAACAAATTCCGTGAGATCTCAGAACAAAATCCCCAAGCTTATATTTCACTCAAAGTTACCATAAATTTGAATTCTGTCCCGATGTTAATCGGGGCAAGAAGGTGATGGTAACAGCCACTCTCAACTACTTAAAGCCTAAACATCACAACCGCCTCTCAAGTGGTATATCATAGTACCTTTTCCAGTCAGTCTCCTTCATGGCCCATATCATGGCATACGTTATTCTCTTTCATCTAATCGGGGTTGTTGATAGAGTTTATAAGAATAAGAAAACACTTGACTAATAAGCTGCTAAAATCTAAAGCTAGGACTGAAAATGTTGGCGTTCTGCGGGGACTCATTACAATTGGTGTCTCCAAAGTTTAACCCCACGGGACATCAACAATACAACAACCAAGGTGGTTGCATTTTTAGAAAAGTGGTGTGTAATTAAACTACAAATTCTGGCCTGGATATTCTGACAATTATCTCAATAATGGAATAACATATTCACTGACAAACTAATTGTTCTGAGCAAAGCAGACAACATATATGGAAAAACTTTTCTGTGAGAGAGGACTTCTTAACAACAGGGCTGAGGGCAGGGAAGGCAATGTGGGTGCGTAAAGAGGCAGGGAAGCTGCTCATTCCTGGCCGAGATCCTGTGATCTGCCCCATTGGCAGGTGCTAAGACACACAAAGAGCAGCTGGACATGGTTGAATCAGGAGACGATTACATGCAACGCCAATTGAGTCTGAAAAGGGCTACACAGACCACAGGGAGTTTCTCTCTTTCTGTGTCTTTTAAAATAGATAGGGTCTTCATAATAGCCTCAGCTTCTATAGAAGTGGAGAACAGTGTAACCACTAGACCTTGTCAGCAACATGCACTTACTAGCAAGTACCGATGTGAGCCTGACACTGATAAGAACTACAATGTATAGTGCCAAGCAGCTACAGCTAAGTTAAATATTTATTCTTTTGTGGTAAATCTATATGCATGACACAGTGCAAGTAGTGTTGACCCATATGATCATATTTGATGGAAGATTACATAAATTTGTCTCCAGTTGGAGGCTTTGGCCTCAATGGTTATGTCATAGTATGTAAACCCCTTAATACTTTAGGGTATACTAGACCATTTTGGATGCTGTTCCATATGAATTATCAGAGTTGCTATAAGATTTAATATGATTTTTGCATCTATGGCATGAAACACTTTTCATGATTTGTTTGATTGCAGGTGTTTACTTCACCATATTTATTATGCAAAAACATCTGAATTTCAGATCCATGAAGAGATTCCTAACTGATTTTTGAGCTTTGAAATTATATTAGGTATTCCCACCCAACTTTTTCCTAAAATAAGATAATAAACTTTCCCAGGAGAGGGATTATAATAATGACCAAATTCTCCCCAGCTCAGTAATTAAACAGAAGAAACTCAGTATTCCCCCGGACAGTCGAAGAATGAATAACATCCTGATGAGTATTCATTCTCTGTATTGTCTTAAGCAAAGTACAAAAGTATAAAAGTAGTAGCTAGACCGCCATGCAATTCTGAAATTATTTAAACAAAGAATTACATCATCATTACAAAGGCAAGCCAACAGTTACATATGACAAATGCATTAAAAATCTGACTTTTTTTCATTTCTCAGTGAGACCTCAAACAGTCAGAACATGCAGATAATGGAAGAAAGGGACTGTATTTCTTTGTATTACCAATTAGTAGCAAGTATACTCTAAACAATGAAAAGTCTATAAATGTCACAGTAAAGACAGCTGAGTATCCCTGGAACACCAACGAAGAACACTTAGCTAAATTGTCTTTTATTCACTCATGTAACTTAACACTAATTAATTTAGTACTCTGGTCCCTTTTATTAAATGATTGTTATTCATATTCTTTCCACAGAATTTTACATAGCAATGTAACAAAAACATTATTCCTACAACTGTAATATCAAAGGAAGTTAGAAATAGGCCATGTTAAATGACAGAAAAAACAACAGTGACTTAAAAAAAAAAACTATGGCCAATGAGGTCATAATGGATACCAGACCTAAAGGTGAATGACCACTGATAGAGAATTGTTGTAGTTGGACCAGACAAAGGCATACAGCGCTTGAGTCTTAAGGATTTGAAGGCATGGCCCCAAGTCTATTTTGCGTATTCCCCAAATTGTGTGGCAATCAAACGTGAGAATCTTAACAGCGTCTGCAGGGAGGATCCCTATAAAGCCTTTGCCTCCACTACTCACAATGAGAGGCTTTCGTCTAAGGACCTAATAAGTGTATAAATAAAGTTGATCACTTCCCCTTTCAAAGACAGCCTTGAGGGTTTCGGGCTGATATGGATGCAAGTAGGGGAGGTGATAATGGGTAAAAAAGAAAAAGAAAAGGGATGAATGCCTCTCAATCCTCATCCTCACTTTGACCCTACTTCTTCTCCTGATGTTGAAGTACACAAGTGCACCTTGGCAGCTCAGTGGTCAAATGTGGAAACAAGCTGAATCGCTGCGGGGCACAGGAAGTGGGGGAATAAGGTTAACCGCCCCCCCCAAATTACCTCCTCCCACATCTCCACACAAAGGAACTGGCTCATCTTTCTTGGATTCTTTTAATTAACACTGGCAGTGAGGAACTAAGCATTCGCGGGCTGATATAGGGAAAAAAATGTCTCTCTCCCTTTCCCCCCGTCCTTCCTTTCATCCCTGTCGTCAGCCCTTTCTTCCCTTCTAAACCCTTCTTCTCTTCCTTTCTCTCCCTTCATTCTTTCAGTGTTTCATTTCTGTTCTTTCTACTGTAGGCGATGTTTGGATTGGGTCTCTGGCTTTAAGTTTGAGATGATTACCACTTACAAATGCATTAACTGCAACCACAGTACCTCACACCATTTTTTCTTTGATGGAGCAAGGAAAGAACTACAACAGAAATGGGGAAGAGTAAGGAGAAAGGTGATGGATAGAGGAACTAAAAAGTGCACTCAGAGAGTGTAAACCTTGCCAAGGCACAACAGTACCCAAGGTTTAGGAAAATACATTAAGAATCCCCCATTGCTGTCTGAATTATTGCCAGCCTCTAAATCTACCGACAACTCCAACGAACGAACTCTCTGAGCATCTCTCAATTACTCGGGAGTTGTCTCCTGTTCAGCCCACTGAGCCCACAGCCCCAGCCCGAAAGGAACATCAAAGGAACTCTTGAAACTAAGCCCCCAGCTGCAACCCAAAAGGAACTCTTGAAACCGAGCCCCCAGCTCCACCCCCAAAGAAACATCAAAGGAACTCTTGAAACTGAGCCCCCAGCTCCACCCCCCTAAAGAAACATCAAATGAATCAAAGGAACAAAGGCAGCAATAGCCACATTGTGACATCATTACTCCAAATGGCTCAGTTTAATTAATTAATTAATTTAATTTTAAATACTGTGAAACATGTTACGTCATCAAAATTAAATCACCTGTAGGATATGCCAAAACCCACTCCAAAAAAAGTATCCCTGAGATCCTTAAAACTGTTAAGGTTTTGAACTAATCAAATGAAAATCCGGAAAACATTTGAGGGTTCTAGACAAAAAATATATATATATATCCAGGAGCAGTGATATATAGGCTCCTACACCCAAAGTATTTAGAAGTAAAATTAAATTTTCAGGAGCCAAGATATATCGATGTCAAGGTATAATGTTAGATGTCTGCTTTGCCTTTTTTTCCCCTTTTCTACTGTCTGCCTTTGTTTGCCCTGAGACACATTGTGTGCACTTTACTTCCAATATGCTGCAATCTTGTTACTATAAATACATACATTAAATGTCAAAACCTATTTTTAATGAACTATGTACAATTAGTTGCTTCCTGTTTATTCAAGCTCTGAGTCTGTTTATATGTCTATATCTCCCACCCCACAATAATACAATCCCTGGCATTTTTGTTTAATATTTTCTTTTCTTTTTTAAAATGATTCGAATTGGTATTCATTCTCAAAGAATTTAGATAAACTGTGGGGGGTGAATCTAATAATGTTAAATGCATTGATCTGGTGCACTTTGAGAGAAGAATTAAGAAGCTTAAGCTATGATGAACTTTGTGCACTAATACATTTTTTTACACCAGTAAACAATCTAATCACCAAGACATTAGTTGGATTAATAGGACTAGTTAAATAGAAGAAGTCACACTCTCAATCCATGATAAACAACATTCAGTGCACTTCACATTGTTTAAATAATAATCATAATAATAATTATGATAATAATTCACTGGAGTAGGGTATACATTTGAGCCCTCAAAAAAATGAAGCAAAGATTATTACCTGTATTGAGCTGGCATATTTATTGGAAAATTAAAAAATTAATTCAGGATTCCACCCTGATTTCAAGTGTTTGCCTGTACCTCGATGGCTAAATATAAATATTCCCGAGATATACCCAGGAACTACTGAACTTTTCTGATATACTTTCCCTGCTGTTAAAACACCTGCTGTCCCTCCCTCAATGGAGCTCGTCTCCCGTGCTGCCCATCTCTCTTAAATCTGTGGCGTTAATTATTATTAACGTCACATTAAAAATTAGTGGTCTAACATTTCATGATGAACCAACTTTCTCCTCGGAAAGCTGAAAATAATTTAACTTTGTAGAGATTTGGCCTCATTTATAACACCAAAACAGAGAACCCTTTTCAGGATTTAGCAAATTATGTCTAGCGGTACGGACAAAATAAATAATCACATTATTTTTTACCAAAATCCTCTATATTGTGACAATATTGTGGGCAGGGCCAAAGATCCAATTTCAGCATAAGATGACGCTAAAAGGGTAATGTCTTTTAGCGTCATTGACATTTTTCATAATTTCCTCTCTAAATTCAATTTGATATTGCCATGAAAACATCAAAAACTTACTCCTTCAAAATCCTTTTTTTCAAGTATCTCGCCAAAAACTACATTTTAGAAGATTATATTTGAAATCATCTTGATGACAATGATGTTACAATTCTGCTTTGCTCTAAACTGGTTGTTACAGAATAGACTTTGAATGCATCATGCAGTATATCTCAACGCAATGTGCTGCTCACAGCTAGATAAGCAAGTTCTCCTACCAATGTCAACGGTAAACATTTGTTTGATTTGGTGTTCACACATTATCAGAATCCCTAGTAGCTTTTTAGGAATGAAATACATAAGAAATTAGTGAACACTGAATGTATTGTATATCTGCATCTGGATAGTCGCCAGTGGCGAATGGCAGAGAAAACAGGACTCAAAATAAAAACAATCGTTTTGGCGACCATTTTTGTCGCCATCTGGAGCCCTGCATTCTGAGCATTCTGCAAAAATATTAAAATATCTGAAATAAAAAAGTAACAAGACCAACAAATTCAGTGTGAGTATTCAGTTCAATATTTTGAAAATGTAGTAGACAGAAAGCTCAGGTGGTACTCAAAATTGAGGCTAGATACTTAGCTCGAAACAAAGTACATTTGTATCACGAAACATATTCTAACACACAAATGCATATTTGCCCACATAAAAAACAAATGTAAATACAGGCAGGCAATCACTGTTATGCCACACACTTAAAGGCAATGCCGAGTTAAGTTGAAATCGATTCCACTGCAAGTCGGGTAGTGCACAGAGCTTAACATTATCTGGGGCCTCTGGCTGCCATGTTTATTGGCCCAAACCCCAGGAGATGAGAATAGACTGATGAGCTAGACACTAACACTGGCTTTCCACTCGCTCGCTGGGCCCGCCAAGCACTGGGCTTTCTCTGTTAATACCTTCAGACGTTTCAATAAGAGGGCAGCAGCTAGAGTAGAGGCCATTATTACACCTCTGTCTCTATGCTTTTTAATATCGTCCAGGAAAAGCAGACGCTGCAGATGTGTGTTAGCGAGGTGCCCACAGCTCCGATGATGGCACCATCATGTGCAATTTATGCAATTCACTTGGATATGGAAGATTTTGAGAAATTTAATTCTGGCATTGGACAATGTATTTGTACCCTAAAAATAATTTAAAAAAACAAATGTATTCCCATTAAATTTTCATTACAGAATCTAACATTTTTAATTAAGTCAACTATAACTGGACATGCCAAGATCCTCTTAAAAAAGATGTTTGTGATTGGCTCTCTACTTCTGTTAATCTGAATAATGAGTCATAAAGGACAAGCAGCATGTGGTTACAACCTGGAAAAGTAAGTAATTTGGTGCCATATTACATAAGAGCACATTACTGAGATTAGTCAATGTGCTTTAAGATTACAGCGAAGATATGTATTGCAGATAAAAATCAGGGATGTCTAGTAATATAATGCTAAAATTGGCAAATCTGCTTCATAATGGGGGTTATATTTTGAAGTGAGAAGACGCATTGTTTCATTTTTATTGATTACAAATCGCAATAATGTTTAGAAAAATAAAGAGAAAACATGTATTTTAGTTGATACAGTAGGACAAGCTCCAGCATAGGGACACAACCGATAAAATTTGGGAAAGGACTGAAACAATGTCAATACCAATTCTCCAAACCAAACAATAATCAGATAGATCTAAAAGGAAAACCTTAGTCAGGGGTTAACAAAAGAATGTGTGCACAACAGCTCCTCAATGTAGCACGATAAACCATCCCATACAATTAGCATGGGAACACAAGCTGTCAAAGAGGGGGTGAGACAAAAGGGGTCAGAGGTTCCTCAAGGTTCTGTATGAGGGCTGCTTCTGATCAGCTTGACTGTGTGCAGGGTGAATGGCTTATTAGAGCGACCTTGTGACGGGAGAGGTCAGCGGGACTCAATAATGTGAGATTTAATGTCCAGTGATCTAGGACAGATGATGGGACCAGTCTTTGACATCTTAATTAGCTTCAACATCATACTCCTGACAGACTGTTCTGGGACGCATTAGTGTGTGGAAATGCCTCCACTGCAATTTCCGTATAGTAAGAAAATGTAAATCAATTATCTTTGAAACATAGGCTTAGATTTATCCTAGACATTTATTAACTTGGCAAAGGGGGTATTTTAAAATGAGTGACTGCAAAGTAGACAGTCTTTACAGACTAAATCAAACATAGGTGTCCAATATTATTTTGCTAACTGTCATAGTAAGTTAGTAGTAAGTAAAATGTTTCTGACAGTGTTTTTGTTTGTCTATGTTTCTTACAGAGTCATCAGATGCTGACGTAGGCCATCCCTCCCACTGTTGATGCCGGACTGGGATGTTGGTCAAGTCTGAAATGTTTCTCTTCACCTGCAAACATAAAGTTAAGATTAAATTCATAGAGTGTATTCCAAGGTCAATAATTAGAATTGCATAACTTGAAAATAGGAAAATATAAAATAAAAAACATTACTGATAGCTCAACTATAAATTCTCGCTAAGAAAGTTAGCAATGTCTTGTCTAGCCATAAGATTTGATATCAATTATCGAAATAAAATTATTAAAAAGAATAGTTAAACCGAAGCTTATTTGGCAATAATTACACTATAATGAATTATAAAAAAGGGATAGATCAAAGTATCTTCGGTTCAGCAGTGAGAAAAGAAATAGGATGAGGCACAGAATGGAGGCAATGAATCAAAAGGAGAGAGAAGGAAAAAACTTGAAAAGACAGCCAGTGTTATCGGCATTCTTCAGATGCCACAGCTAATGCCCAGCAACAACAGCCCCACGCTCTGAAATGAACAGTATTTCTCTTTTCCCATTCATGCGCGGACGCTGTATCTGCATCACTTAATAACATTCGGTGCTTTTAAACACTTAGCAGCAAGGAGCGCCTGTTCAACCGAGCGCCGTTTTACACCGTCCAGTGGGCTGTTGGTTTAAAGCCCTAACGCCAGCCTGATGTTCGTCGGCCGAGGCTGATCAAAGCTCCGCTGGCGTCTGAGCGCTGGCGGCCATGGATTTTAGTGCATTTGTTCAGAAGAATCCTGCCCTGGAGGCCAACAGGGCTGGACACTGATGCTGAGAAAACGGCCAATTGTACAGCAAAGATCCCTCTACACGAGTTAAATCCTGTCTTTGTTAAAAGCAATGAAGGGAGATGGATCCTTGGGCATAGGCAAGGCTATTGGTCATGAGAGTGGAAACTTAAGGGAAGCTAAAAACACAGTTTCAAAGGCAGTATCAGGCAAAACTGGAGCGCTGCTGCAAAATAGTGATCTAAAAAGATTCCAAGAGCCCAAGTTATCTGGTTACTTTCACCTTATTTCTGTGATACTACTACACCTTGAATCATTTTCCATTTATTTATATCAGTGTCTAAAAGCACAGACAAACGACAGGCTCATCAAGAAAATTATATTTTACTTGTTCTGGGCCTGGCACAGCAAGGCAAATCACAGTACAAACAAGTTGAGGAAAATATAAGAACAATAATAAATGAGTGGTATAGTCCATGCTTTGGCTTTCTATCATAAATCCCAAATCCCACTGCACAGTGCCTTTTCTTATGAAGGCCAGGACAACAGGCTGGGGTCAGAGCGGGTGGCCATTGTTATTACAGAGTGTAATATCTATGTTTGACCAGTCTGACTACAGGGATTTGACTGACCGCCCGGCAAGCTGATGAATTGGGGGAAAAGGGAGGAAAGGAGAGACATAAACACTAGTAATGAAGAGGCTGCAGTCAGAGGTTAAAGCAGCATCAGAGAAACAACAAACTAACGCCCACCACAGAGAGAATGAAGGTGAAAGGTGGAGAAGGAGAGAGACAGACAGTTAAAGGCAACTGGTAAAGGACAACCTGATCTCACCACAGAAACAAAGCTACACATCATGACTGTAAATCTGAAACCACAACACCGGAATGTTCAGTCGGCCATTCGCACTAGCTTTTTCCAACTATATAAAAATTAAGAAGCTTGCAGTCACTCTCAGTTTCAAAGCCCTACCATAGCAACCTTCATACAGGGAGCAATACTGTCAAATGCTGCCCCCTGTCTGAAACAGCAGCCATCTGACTGATAAGTTAAGAATGCAAAAAAATGTATTTAAATTGTGATCGAGTAATCTATTAAAATTGTGGCCGAGTAATTTTACATGTCAAGATTTACCTTCCAACTACGAACAGTACTCCAACTGCAGTTTGACCGCTCATAATGTGGATTCCATGAAGATGTGAAGTTGGAAACCTACCCTTGCATTTGGAATCAAATTGCAATAATATTAGTAGTTTGACTAAGACAATTATATTTTATTAAAAGGTGCTATTCTTCAGAATCTATCTCAGTAACCTTGGAAAATAGGTCAATTGTGACAACAGAATGTGCACAGTTTCAGCTACAATCTGATCTTAGTTGCAAGTCTGTTGCGTTACTGTTTGTTTTCTCATAGCAACAACTTGAGCGAATGAACTTTATAAATTCAAAGTCTCTGCATCACCACAATATTTCTTGCCTAAAGAGCATGTGTTTATGTTTGGTACTTCTTATGGGGATGTCATGATGCAAATTTTTCCAAGCATTACTTAGAAGTAAATATCTTTTAACTGCCCCTATGCTGCAAAGGCTAAAAAAAAAATCCTTTAATAAAGTATTCTGGAGCCTGATGATGATCTGGCTCACTAGCTAAATATTTTTGAGCAATTCTACTACCAGATAGACAGTCAGGTAAAATATTACCCAAAGCTGGCAAAAACATAACCTCTTTTATAATGATAATTACCTGTTGAAACGTCTTTGACATACAACAGTGTGTGAATTTAATTATATGATGCCAGGTTGTACAGCTTTGTAATCCGAACGAGGCACGTGGTGAAAGAATGCATGCGAGAAATATCTCACTTTTACATCCAGACACTAAAATATAAGGGAAATACCTAACAAATTAGCACAGGATTTCCATTAAGGCATAGGATTTCAATAAAGACAGAGTATGTTATTTTTATGTCTGGTGTTCATGTTACTATGCAGCAGGCATATATGAGTTATTCACAACAATAGTCGACCTGGCTGTGCTGAGCGGCTGGGTAATACAGAAAAATGAAAGACCCGATCATTGCAAATGCCAATTGCATGTAATCCCTATCTGGAAGCAAATCAAAGAGAAGGAAAGGTTTCCGTTAAAAAGTCACAGCCTCGCTCTCTCACACATGCCTTCTTGCGTCGTTTCCCCTAGTCACCAGATGCTGTTCCTTCGTAACATTTTTGATCCGTCCTTTTCTAAGCTCTGTTGCCCTCTCTGCATTTGGTTCTTATATGTCTCCCAGCTGCAGAGTAAGGATGGGGCCCAGGCCTAGTGGGGAGGTAGAGGAGGGAAATCCCCAGGACAACTGGTCTGGTCACGGACACCCTGATACCAGGAGCCATCCCTATTCTCCACTTTACGTCCCTGGCAAACATTTGCTTTCAAGCTTAGCTTAGAATCTAGCCAGCAACTTACCCCCACACTCTTGTCTAGCCATGCCAATCAGAGTCTACATAGCCTTGTGCCCTAGTCTTGGAGGAGAAAGGACGAACTAGGAGAGAGATGTAGAATGAAGGAGTAGGAAGGGAGGGGCAAGGGCCGTTCCCCGAGAGTCACAAGGCAAAGCAAGAACCTTTGGCAAAGACAAACAGGAGGACAGGACTCTATCCCTATTTATATGTAGAAGCGAGGACCATCGTCTAGTCTCCAGCTAAGACAAAAGAGAGAGTGGGGAGGTTTCTATAAAGGCTTTCTATAAAGGAGTCCATATGTGTCCTGTAAGTGGACACAGTGGAGCATAGAGGGGAGTCAGGCCTGAATATGATGTTGCGTCTTTGTTACATTCTCAATTCTTCTTATAAGTAATATATGAGACAATAATGTACTTACTTTTGCCATTTATGGTTTATTTTAAATAGAAGTATCAAAACATAACTCAATTTCTTCACTATGATCACAACATATTACTGCAAAATCCTTCCCCGAGGTAATCCTCAGCTTCTTTTAGACCAAGCTGACTGCAATTGGACCTACAGCTCTTCACATAGTGTGCTTGATGACATTACTTCCAAATGCATTCCCCTTTTTTTTTTTTAAAGATGAGATGTCTATTCAATGGCTAAAGAGTAATATATAATAGTATGGTCAACATGGGGTAAACAAAGTCCAGATCTAAGCAGTTTAAAATACTGAACCTCAATTTCACTGCAGGAGGCCTTGAGACAAGCAAGCGGAGGGAAAAGACCGCGACATGGAGGGCTGTTTAAGACCACATTGTCACTTCTCCATCCCCTATGGCCTATAACAGCACCCCCACCAAGCCAACAGTCCTTTGCCTCCTTTCAGTATCTATGGTTCACTCCTCCCACACTGCAGGGACCCCTCCCCAGTGTTTGTAATCCCAGCAGAAACACTTAAGGATCACAGTGGGTGCTCATCAAAACCATCTGCCCGAGAAGAGGGTGACAGAGAAAAAGAGACGTGGCAGAGGGAGGAGGAAATAGGATGGAGTGAGCAAGGGAGGAGAAGGAGAAAATCAGGGAGGCGAGCTGACGCTTTCAGTTCTAACATCGTTTGTACTAATCTGTTCAATTAGCACCATTACAAGCACTGCTAGTAGCCTGATTATTATTAGAGTAATCTTCACGCACACTGAGAAAATAACTTCCAAGAATCACTGGTGCTCAAGAGAAAACTATTAAACTGAAGCAAAGCAGATAATAAAGATAAAGGCAAATTAAAAACTGGAAATTGAGAGCCTGGAAAGATGTCAAAGAATGAAAAGAATGAATGGCTATTGAATCTACAGAGAATGAAAAGAACGAATAGCTGACATATCTATCGCATAAATTTGACAACGTCACTAACCCTATATGTGAGGTAAGGTCAAAAGTGGGACTTCTTTATCCTACCTGAACAGTCTGGACCTCTCCCCTCACACAAAAGCTATCAACTTTGAATGAATATATATATATATATATATATATATATGGAGACAGTCACTAATCACTGACACTGACAGAGCAGTGTAATTTAACACTTGGTACAGTAAGAGTTGGTTTTAATATTTCATAGACTTCCAAATCTACTCTTTAGTTTCAGGTGGGAAAAAAATGAATGGAATCCGTTCTTTCCATTTCCGTACACCCAAATCAAACACTGTTCAGTAGTTAAACCACCCTCTAGATTGCTGAGAGAGAGGGGAGATAGGCAGCAAATGGGTAGAGGGGAGAGATGGGGGGAAGTTGTACCAGACCGCAGCTGTGAGAGTAATTATGTGCTCTGAAATGTGATCATTTGTAATGAATAATGAATCGATGGCTGAAATAGACTAGCTATGTTTGGCCAATGGAATGATAGCTGTGTTATGGGAAAGTAGAATTGGGTACAATAATATTATGTATGTGTCTTTGGATGAGTTACAGAGACGATGTGCGTCTCTGTAACTGTGTAACTTGTGTATGCGTGTGTTTGTGCACGAGTGTGTGTGTGTGTGTGTGTGTGTGTGTATGTGTGTGTGTGTGTGTGTGTGTGTGTGTGCGGAGGCAAACAAATTGACATTCTGATGTTCTAAATGGTGTGCGTCTGCATGCATGCTGATGTCCTACCTCCTGTATAGTTCTGGAGCCGGGAAAGTTCAGACTGTAGTCCCTTTGCGCCTCGCGGTGGCTGATGACCAGCAAGAAATTCTGGTTTATTGACTCCTGGACAGCACTAAATAAGCAGAGAAACAATAAAATTGTAACGATCAATATAAAGGAGATCAAGCAGAAATCAATGCAAAGAAGGAGCACAGAAGATAAAATAAATACTCAAGATACAGAACAAAAAAAAAGGGGAGCAGACAAACAAACATTGTTATAAGAGCAACATAGGCAAGCTAAAACTTGTAAACCAGCGTTGGCCTACTGGGAGGTGGGTGCCTCCTCTGGGGGCTAGTTGCCCAATTCACTGGCTGTGTTTTAACAAGCCTGTCCAGAGCTGCGCTCAGCACAGCAGGCTACCACAGCAATAGCCACATGCACAGTAACAGCAAGGAGCCTTACTGCTAACAAACCTGGCAGCTTTATGATATATACCTAACAGAGCTTTCAGCAAATTTTTAAATACAAACCCTAGAGATGCCTCAATGGAAACATTTCTTTGTTTCATACAGCAGCAACTAAATTAAGAACATCTGTAAGGTTTTGTAAGGATGGTAACAAACCAACCTTGCAAAACCTCTCGGGATAAAAAAATGTTTTGCTTCAGAGTGTGGACGACACTTTATAAGGAAGAAAAACTCATAATATAGTAATTTTGGGGCAACAGCGTTCACTATCTTTTAGGCAGTAATATGAATTAATATGAACACATAACGGTCTCTGTATATCTCCTGAAATGGAACTGTATGCAAGCTATGCCCGATTTTGTAGATGACTGTCATTGATAATGACTATCATTGATAATGACAATCTTTATCCGTATCACTTGTGACATCTTGAAATATTCATACAGTTTAATAAACATTTGTAATGTTACAAAATAACAAGAACCCTAAAATTTTTTGCTAATTAGCGTTAACAAAAGAAACTTATATGACCTACCATTTTATCTTACTATAAGAATGAATTGGAACACTAAACAATTTATCTCCTATCTATTCTATTAAATTGTTAAAATGGCACTCAGGACATAAAAGCATTGAAGACCTGACCATCCTAAGATGCTCTGAAGGGTCACACTTTTCTACACAGGTAATGTGGCTCGCTAATTAGCAGGCCACAAAGGTAGCTCAGTGGTTGTGGCTGATGGCGACGCTGGGAGGGATGCAAACGTAGACAACTTTGTGTGCTTCACGTAGAGAGGATGTGGGGGAATCAACTTTTGGAAGCTTCATTTACAATAAGCTGTGAGGTTAAGTAGCGTTTTGAGCAAACGCTGGATTTGTGAGGCTGAATATAAATGGGAGGCTTAAGGGCCGAAGCAGGCCTTTAATCAGGGCTCAGAACCAGAGGAGAGGAGGAAGAGTTGAGAGAAGGAAAGGGAAGGGGGAATTAATATGTAGCGTGCACATTAATTATGCAATCAAACCCTTAATCTGTGCAGATCTGGACGAGCTTATGTTAACAGAAGCTCAAATTTACTGTAATGACAGCATATTTACATTTACTAAAACTACGAAATCAATATGTAAATGTAATGTTTGTTGTAGCTAACTGGGGAAAATTGGAAATGTGTGGAGAGGGAAGGATGGATGCATACGTAATAGGGCTGAGCACATGGATGTAAGATTTGTGTTTGCGAGAGAGAGAGAGAGAGAGAGAGCAAGAGAGCGAGAGAGAGAGAGAGAGAGAGAGAGGAAAGCGGTAGCGTAATATAAATAAGCTAATATCATGATTATGTTTGGACACAGCCCCGAGCTAATGCTGGCAGGGAGCTGGACTCCTAAATAGGCAGAAATAGAGGGTGAACTGAGTGGAAGCGTTACTCTGTCCTTCCAAGCAAAGAAGGAACATCTTATAAGTCATTTATGGCAGACGGACAAGCCATTTGTTGAGTATAAGGACCGAGGTCTGTTCAAGATTTAATTAGAAAATTTGGTTTCCTCATAAATGAACAAATATAGCTACTCAAAATTAAAAACAAGTTCATTCAGAGGTAAAAAATACTCCATAATGACTAATTTATTTGTGATTTTCCATCTGACTGAGGAGGGCTTCTGGTTCATATATAAACAAGATGCCAAGGTTTCCAGTTGAATATCTCTTTGGCTCGAATGCGTCAACCACTGATGTTTTCAAAGCAGCTATCCTCTCACAGAAGCTTGGAAAGCGGGAAGGAGTTGAAATGTGGATATCTCAGTGTTTGCTTCTGCCTTCAGAGGTCTCTTTCACACTCACTGCACACACACTTGTGCCATCCAGGTCACCCTGCAACATCTATTGACATGGCAGAAGGGTACCAGTAGGAAAATGTCATTTAGATTTATGGACAGAGAAAATGGAGCATTTTGTAGGGGAGAAGAGAAGGCTAAACAGATTGGTTTCATTCTGAAGTAAGCCCATCTTCTAATCTGTGAGTCCCCGCTGCACAGAGCAGACTCTAGACCTTATTAAACCAGCACTGCCAGGCAGGCACACAAATGTGACATGTGCCTACAAAACACAAATACTCCCTCACACACACAAACACACACAATGTTAACCCTTGTGTCCGTGTTTAAATTGCTTTGAGACACAAAAACACATAATAAACTGACCAGGAGAAGACATGCTATCTGACCAGGTTGCTTCTAATACATACAGAGATGATCATGAAGTACACACAAGGACTTCTTACCTCCTCCACAATTTGCATCCACAACAAAGCAGAAATATACTAAACTGTTCAGGCTCTGCCCTGTTTTGCTCTGCCATTTTGACCCAAAGTTAATCAACATGTTCACTACTTCCAGTAAGGGCATCTTTAGCTAACAAGCTAGTTGTCCTACAAAAGCATCTGTGAATCTGCTACCGGATGGCTGACACAGAAGGAGTAATGTGCTGGCAGGATGCCACAATAAAAAACACACAGTGTAATGAATCAGTTTTCAAATTTCTAGAATCTCTTCAACGGTTCAAATTAAAATAACCTTTCCTTGGCAAACATGCTCCCTGAGAGCTGAGCAGAAAGTCAACAGTGGAAGGAAAGAGGCTCCATTGAAATATTCATCAACCCTTCATCATTTATGCAAAAGATTAGCTCCTTCTCAACACCCTCTTGTATTCACAGGCAGTCACCAACAAGGCCACAGAGAGGCCAGGCTATACATCTGCAGTACTATCTGCACGTAACACTCCTAACCTAATAACTACGTGAGATAATGCTAAAGTAAAATCTCTCAGCCTCAGGTTTATTTTTAATCAAACAGAATGATGAAGAAAAGAATACTTTTCATGATCATGGCGGCGCAGAACTGTTTAATCAGTTGATTCGCTTCAGTTGTGTCCTGCATGCCTCCACTGAGTAATTGCCTGGGAATAAACCATTTATGGTACACTTGCATCTATGATCAGCATCAATTTGAGGCAAATGCTTGTATGGATACATTTCTTTTTAGAATATACTGTAACTACAAACAACACGCTTGTTTAGGGGTTGGTGGTAGTCTCATTAGCCTCATTCAAAATATGTGATGATGACAATTTTACCTGAATATATTTTCCAAGCTCTTTGAAAACATCATTGGTGTACACTATAGTACGTTTAGTGATACTATGCACAACTAAACTTTTAAATATTTTCCTGGTTTCATTACATAACATAAAATGACTTACAAAAGAATGTCAAAACAGGATACTATAGTATCCTGGAGTATCGTGATGAGGGTTAACAGTTTGTAAACGTAAAACTGTACATCCAGTGTAGATGAGACTATTATGAACAAATAATCAAAAACTGATACGCCTGACTCACAGAGACCTGACTTTACACTATGACAATCATTAAGAGAAGGGTAGCTGTGATTATCTTGCATAATGATTAGAATCTCCTCCTTTTTTCAGTAGTAATACAACTGGAACAAACATTAATGTAATGTCATCACTATTTTTGATGCTTGCACTTGTTAATGATGCTTTTTTCTTATTCTGCTTACAATAAGAGAAGATTCACCTTAAAGGGACTCCAACTTTTTATTGTTGAATAGGAAAAAATATTAATGAGCATCTAATAATGTGAACATCATGGATTATTTAGTTAAATCCAAATCCGATGGCATCACTGTGGCATGTTTTGATTTTGAGATGAAAGATAAAGGAGAACCCGATATATTCGAAACCGGTGCCAATTGATACTATTATTTGAAGCATAAATGTAGCACTCAAAACCGCAAATACCAAACATCGATTCACTGTGTAGATCCACCACCTCAGCATTCTGCTGAACTTTGGCAGTTTTGGTCCATCCAAGCATTTGGGTATAATACCAAATGCACAGTAATACAATTACTGAAAATTCCTGTAAATAGAGTCCAAATATAAACAGGACAATACCAATATTAGGTCCTTTTTCATAAGTTGAATTTGAATCATTGCCCTGTGGTGAGACTAAATATATATAGTGGTGGTAGAAAATATGTTAAATTTAATCCTTGCTATTATCTACAATTTGTCAACAAACATTTCATGATCATGACTGTTAATTATCCAAATGCTACAGAAACGCTTTGTTCACATTATAAAGTGATAATATTCACGTTATTATAATTTATCTATCATGTTATAACGTTAAAATTATATGTAAAAAATATAATTTCTTTTGTAATTTTCACATTATAACATACATTTCACATTTTTACATGATCATTTTCAAATAATAATGTGAAAATGTTCATGTCATGAAAATAATTTTTCACATTATAACATGAAATTTATCATGTAAAAACGTGAATTGTTTTTGCATAATGATCTTTTTAAAATTGACTGTCATTAGGGCACATTGTGCCGTAGCACAAACTTTTTTTTTTTAAATGCTATAAATGTACAAATCCTAACAAGCAAAACAGACTTAGTGTATTTATTTGAAAAAATTCTATTTCCATTTATTTCATTCAGCTACCTGCAGCTGACTGAATAATGCAATCCAAACGATGGAGCTTTCTTTATATGTGGGCATCTGATATTGACTGCAATCCTGAAAATTAGAGACCAAACATAATAATGTAAAACTTCTGTGACAACTTTGTTGATATTCCTCTTCTGTGGTGTCTGAATTTGAAGGCAAAGAAAAGAGAAGAAAACAAAGTTGTTTTCATAGAATGCAACCATGTTGAATTTGGCTTCGGTGAAACAATCCTCAGATGTATATGGGAGACCCTTCCCTTAAACGCAACCACAGACAGCTTAATCTGAGAAAAACAATATGGTTTAAGTGAATCTTGATTTTTAATTATGCGTTTTGTTTATCTTTCATTCATTATTGATAATTGCATAATAGGGGTGTAACGGTATACAAAAAATCATGGTTTGTTATGTACCTCGGTCACATTGGTACATTTTTGGCATAGTGGAAACAAGGAGCAGAAAAGCTTAAAATATTTTCTTTTCTTTTTTGTTTTGTTTTTAAATCAACAACGGTTAACTGAACATACTGTGGCTGTTCCTTTCTTAACTTAAAGTAAATAAAATAAAAAATGATTTAAAATTAAAAATAAATGTCAATTACACTGTAGCATGTAGAAATGTGACTGTACTGACTGTATTCAGATTAGCGGCTTTCAACATTACATTACAACTGTACAACAAATAGTCCCTCACAAGGTGCAGCATATAGAAAAATACCTGTACCTACACTGATCCCAGCATTAACAGCTTTCAGCTTCACTTTAGTATTGCGCAACCTAATTATTATCCAAAAACAAACAAAAAATTAAGTTTACACATTAAGGTGCAGAACATAGAAAAATCAACTGTATAACTGTGTGTGCACAGTCCCAGCTTGTATTAATATTTATTGTATTGTCATGTTTGACATCAGAAAAATTAACTCATCCAGTCCTGAAAGGGCTGGTACGAAATGATAGATGCAGTATTCCAGACGAGGAAGAACTTCGTAATGGGGTTCGATAATTTGCAGCAGGTGTTTGAACCCTGAATTCTCAACAACACAGAACGGTCGCATCTCCACAGCTATAAAAATACTGCTGGTGCCTGTTATTGCTTTGGCACCGTCTGAAATATTAGCAAGCAAGTTCCACTGAACTTGCTTAATGCATTGTCACACTTATGTTCACACGTGGGTGATGACACTTCAAATAAGTTTTTATATTCGTTGTGCTACCGGCTGCATATCTTATTGCAGTTGTACAATGTCAGCACACAGCTTCGGTACGGACGTCTTTGTCCGTCTGTGACTGCAAACCTAAAGTGTTCCTACACAGTAGACTTAAATGATGAGGAAAGGTCTCCAAACTCCTGTTTGAAAGCGGTCGCCATGACGACGAGCCTGCTGCCCTGACTGAATTAACATCCGGTCCTTCAATTAAGTTGTCCATCAGAATATGAGTCCAAAATACAGTTACATTATTTCTGCACTGGCTACATTCAATCGGAACAAGTGCGTGCCGAACAGAAAACTGTTCCGAAAATGTTCGGTTTGGATACCATTACAACCTATTGCATAATGATAATTATTTGCTGTAAGGAGAATTGAAGAGGCAGGGTTTAAAATGAGGGCATCAAACCTAAGGAAGGATAAGATAATTAATTATTTTGTTTTATAATAAAGTGACAAGAGATAGAGATTGTCTGCTGTTAAAACAGAGACCAACAACTTCTAATTCAGCAAACATTATAAAACTACAATGAAATAACTTTTAAGATCCAAGTTCGAGACAGACCTTATTATTCTGAGGGAAATTTGACTCGTACATATAAAATGACTTATTAAAGATATATAAATAACATGCATACAGATGAGCACACATTACTATTACAATGGCTTTATAGTGTGTCCTCAGTTTATTTCTACTGAAAGCTAACAGCTTTTCACATCTCTGATCTGTCACCTATCCTCTCACTGAAAGACAGCAGGTTCACCATGTGCACACACACAGACACACACATTTATACACAATTGCATGTGCATAGGCACCGTAGGCTACCCTTTTCATTCTGCCCCAACTGTCCTCTACCAAAATAGCCGACACAGAATAATGAGCTCCTGACACCCAAAATGATATCGATAACACTTGAAGAAATGGCAATGGTACTGCTAAAAAGACACAGCAGTTGGTGGGGGGGTGAGAAGACGAGGAGAGGCTGACAGGAGAGAATGAGGGAGGGAAGACTGGGGAGATGAGGGCCATTAGCTGCCAACACAATATATCTACCACTTAGCCTAACTAGCAGGCAACACGGCAAACTGCCAAATTACTTCTTTTACAAGTGTTCTGGTGACATGTGGATGCTTGCTTGGCTGCTAAAACAGCGAAGAGTGGAGAGATACAGTGCTGAATCCACGGTCAACAAGAAAATTAGGGCTGTTATACGATAGGCCATAAACATCTCTGTCTAATAAAGAGGAGAGGAGTGCTTCTCAATATTATCAAAGGATGTTAATATAATTCTGTATAGTTCTCCTTTTTGATAACGGGGGAATCGTGAAGTTTAAACTCAATTTAAATTAACATGTCTTGCTTTCTGAACAATTATATCAACAGACTACTAATACAATAGACAGGATTGATGCCCCCAATGTTTAATGTAAAAATCTGTGATAAATATATTATTAAAAAAATAGGGCTCATAACAAAATTTCTCAAAAGTCCCATGAGGCATTTAAATATTTACTAATATAACTATTCTTTGCTTGTGAATTATGAATGTTTTATTAGCGGGTAATTTTGTTTTCTAGATACAGTGCTTTTGGGATAACCAAAACATGCTTCTAAAAATATGAGTCATCCTTTGACTAGTCACAAGGATGACAGTCGTTCATCTCTCTCAATTAGCGAATGAATAATGGCTATCAACACATGATGCACAACAACAATGAAAAACAGTATGCTAAATTAAATGGCTCCAACAATCAATCTATATGGCAAAAACATTTATATAACCGCAAGCCCTTAAATAAAAACTACTAGGTCCAGACACAAAAACACACACAGACAAATATATGTACCCTCAAATGGTTATTCTTACTCGCCCAGGTTGTTTATCCTAAAATCTTCAAATCAATAGAGATAATTTCAAGTAGCCCCATAATAAGCGGGAAAAGAAGGCAGGCAAATTGCCTTTGAGACAAATTTTACACTGATGCATACTCAGCTGCCACCTGCGATTGTGTAGCCACGTTGACTTTACACTGAGTAGCATGACATTTCTCAAAGAGAGCATTTTAATACTGCTAAGGAAATGAACATAATACTCTCTGGATTCAGAACATGGGCTTAATGAAGCTTTCAGAACAAATCTCTAGAGTCAATGGCTATCACTATCACTCATGTGACAGACTAGTGTATATTAAGGAAAAAAAAGGTAATAAATAGTATATTTTAATTGTGGATATCTTATTTACGATCTGAGAAAAATAGCACTCAAAAAAGCGTCAGCAAGCAACAATGTCAGGCTTAAATCAGAGGCAGGAGAGAAAATTACCATTTATACAATACACAGAGATTGTGGGCGTATATCGTACTTTCAAAATGTCAAAATGGATGAAAGAAAAGAACTTGCACCAGGGGGTCAAATGTTTCTTAATATACCAATGAAAATGGTATTTGCTGGCTGAATTGTAAATGTGTTTTCTCACTAACAAGGCACAGACCGCCTCCTGGTGTTAACAATTAGGTACTACACTAACACGACTACCATTGGCATGTATGTACAAGGATGGCATGCAGTGAAGAGTGATTTACAATAAGATTATTACACATAGAATAAAGGACGAAAATGTGGTGAATGTTGAGCCAAATACCTGTTATTGCTGGTGCTGGCAGTGGGGGCGATATCTGGGGTCAGAACATACAGGCTGTTGTTCTTGGGCAGGTGTAAACTTCTCAGTATCGTCTAGTTAAACACACACACACACACACACAGACACACACAATGTCAACAAAGTTCTGAGGGGAGAGCCAATGTCCCTTGAACAATTCTAACAAGATTGTAAAATACGTTGTTGATTAAATGAATACATCACATACAAATTGTTATACAGGACAAACAATTTAGAAAAAACTTTTTAAACACTTCTAAAGGAGATTTTTAGCAGAAGTGCATTTGTGCTCACTAAATTTGACCCTAAACATGTCCTGGTGAGGGAAATCTTTTATTTTGCACACCAAGATTAGAACTGAAACTACTGTTTTTGGGAACATAAAATATGTTTAATTATTAGCAGCCAGGGAACAGTCCTGTTAGGAAATTAAGTCTAGCGCTAAGAGAGTTTCCGGGCCAGTTGTGGGATTTCTTCCTGAGCACAGATACTGAGTAAGAAGACAAGCTTACAGATGCTGGATATGAAAACAGGCTTTCAAGGAAGTTTTGGATAACAATAGTATAGCAAAGTCCTCTAACCTATGCTTTAATCCTTCAGAGATTGTGGTCTGTGTCTGTCAGAATGGAAAAATCTAATATGAAAAAATGCTGCATACAATACACTGTATGATGTAAAAATAAGGATACGTGCATTTATCCAATTTATCTAGATAAATATAACCTTTTTTCACTTGCATGTTTGTGACATTTATTTGGTCTATTAACTCACAGTGTCAGATACATCTCCACTCTTCCATCCCTTTAGCTGCATTTTGGATACTGGAACACCAAGCTCTGTCTCCAGGATTTGTTTGATTTCTCCTGCAAATATGATTTATATAGACCAGTGCAGAGGACATTTTGTATCATAGCAGCAGGTTTAATATGGTATTAACAGTGTGTGTAGTATGACATCTGTATATAAGTGCATGTGGTGCTCACCCACAGTGCTACCTTCCTCCAGTACCAGCTCTACAGAGCGCTGTCGATACTCCACCCTGAAGTTGAGCATCCGAGGCTGACGCTCTACAATGTGTCGTGAGGAGAAGTTGCTGGGGCAAAAAGCTGAAGTGGAGGATGACGGAGGGGAGGACAATGAAGATGAAGAGGAGGTGGGAGGATTTGGCCCTCCTGCTGCTGCATCGGCTGCTTCTGATTCGCTTGGAGGTCCGAACATACTGGCCTGGCTCACTTCACTGGAAAAGTTACTGTGCAGAGATGTCACGGTTAATTATGGTCTCTAGGTCCTTACACAATTTCCTATAATTCACAGGCTGTTTAATTGAGCATCAATAATCAAGCAATCAATTGTATCTGTGACCTGATTTTGAAGGAGCAAACAGAAGTTGATGGTAAAAAACAAAGTAACTTTTCATCACATCCCGCCTCACAATATCTGTTGATTCTGTTTTTCTTCGCTGTTAAATCAGTGTGTGTTTCATACAACACATTAAACAACATTCTTTTTCTCCTGATCATGAACTAAGTGTGTGCTGTGTTCTTTCAAGTGCGAGCAGTAACTGCCGAGCAAGAAAGGAGTGCCAGGCTTTTTACAAAGACTGTATTTAATTTGGCCGACCACATAAGAGTGGCCGCTGTCCTGAGGCGTAGGCTGGACGGCAACAACCACAAAACCAAAGTTGGACTGGGAAATTATCCCAGTCCAACAGTATCATCTGTTCACTGTTGCAGCTACTTCAGTTACTAACCAAGTCAATAAACCAAACAAAAATCTGAAAATGCTGGTTGCTTGTTGCCAGCATTGCCAGCATGTATATGTATATATATATATATATATATATATATATATATATATATATATATATATATATATATATATATATATATATATATGTATATATATATATATGTATAT
>VRLP01003513.1:0-63123 GCA_009660295.1 Lophius piscatorius | reverse complement strand
CATCTGCAAGATCTCCTTTCACCATCTCAGAAATATTTCCAAACTCTGTTCTTCACTCACCTTGAGTGATGCTGAAAAGCTGGTCCACACGTTTGTCTCCTCCAGACTGGATTACTGTACCGCACTTCTCACCGGGATCCCTGATAAAAGTCTTCAAAGACTTCAGTATGTTCAAAAAAGTGCTGCAAGGATCCTGATGAGAGTTCGTAAACACGAACACATCAACCCCGTTCTTCATTCCCTTCATTGGCTTCCCATCTCCACCAGGATTGATTATAAGATCTCTCTCCTCACTCACCAGTGCATCCATGGTAACGCACCCCCCTACCTAAAAGAACTACTGACCCCACTGACCTCAACACGATCCCTCCGTTCTACCCACTCATACCGCTTCCTCCTTCCCCGGACTAAGCTCGGCACCATTGGTGATCGGGTCTTCTGTTCTGCTGTCCCTCGTGTGTGGAATGCCCTCCCTGACCATCTGAGGGCTCCACAGACAACTGACACATTTAAAAAAGGACTTTAAATTTTCCTTTTTAGCAGAACCTATAATTTTAATTAACATTTCTGCTTTTTGGTCATGTTTCTATATAGTTATTATCTATTTCTTATTGATGCTTTTATCTGCTTTTACTTTGTAGCACATTGAGATTTGATCCAAATGTAAAGTGCGTTATAAATTAAATGTATTATTATTATTATTATTTTGAAGGAGTACAGCAATAGTTTAGTTATCCAATGGGTTGTGTGTGTTGTTAATAAAATGTTAGACCATCCACCTCTGGTAAACATCAGTGTGACTCATATTGTTCATGCATTTAGTCCAACATTAAGACATATGAATCAAATCGAGGAGAACTTTCTTGTATTATCATATTTTACTCTAAAAGTTCCTATTTTACTCACTAGGGAGATCTTTCTTCTCAAAAAATAGTGTTTTTGGGCCATAGCTTCAAATTCAGTTTGAAAAGTTCAGTCAGGGGTATTGCTCGTATAATGCAGGGGATTGGGGACTTTTTAGCCTGAAAAGGCCTAATATTAGATGATTGCTCAGAAAATTCTGAATTGATGTTTGATTAAACTCTGGCGATGATTTAGTCAATAAATTATTGCATGATTGACTCATGAGGAACTCAGGAAAGGTCCTAGGCTTCTGTTGGTAACTCAATCTGGAGTGATGTTCAGTTTAGGAAGATGAACGTCCAGACTGCCCATTAATGGCGCTGCGCTCTGTGATTTGATCGAGTCACAGCTTAACATGTCAAGACAAATTAACTGCTCACTCACTCGGGGTCTGCTGCGATCTCTGTGATGTACAGGTATCTCCGTCACAGGAATCTGAGAAGCTAATGAGAAAAAATGAGGAGGGCTTTGATTTTCTGCTCATGTTTTTTTTTAATTTTAATTCTTGTAGGTTTGTGAAGTTGGTTTGATACTGTTTCTTTTCAAGTAAGACTAGCGAGCGGACCGCTTTGAATCTTGTTAACTGAGAAAAATAAGTGAAACTCTCTCATCAGAAAAATGTTTCTGAGTGAAAAAAAGGTGCAGCTTTGATGAAGTGGGGTCTGATGATCCAATCAAAAATAAACGAAGAGACATAGGCAATGCCAGAGGAGCCCACGTTTACTTGCTTGATGAAAATCCTTCTGCTCACTTACAAAGCCCTTAACGGTCAGGCACCAACGTATCTGAAGGAGCTCATAGTTCCATATTGTTCAATCAGAACTCTGCGCTCCCAGCATGCAGGGTTACTTGTAATCCCTGGAGTCTCCAGAAGTAGAATGGGAGCCAGAACTTTCAGCTATCAGGCTCCTCTCCTGTGGAACACATCTCCCAATCTTGGTTCGGGGGGCAGAGACCCTCTCTACATTTCAAAGTAGGTATGATAAAGTTTATAATTAAGGCTGGCATAAGCTAGCTCTTAGGTATGCTGCTATAGGTTTAGACTCCTAGGGGATCTCAGATGATGCCCTGAGCTTTTCTCTCTTCCTCTCTCACTGTCCCTCTTTATACCTCCCACTCACTTTAATGCATGTTACTGGATTAATGCATGTTACTGGATTAAAACATGTTACTGGATTAATACATGTTACTGGATTAATTCATGTTAAATGGTTTAATGCATGTTAAATGGATTAATACATTTATTTTCCCTGTAAGGTCACATGGTTGGTGATTGTATCTGCTGCTGTGGACCTGCTGGATGTCCAATGATCACAAGATGCTCATGATGATGATTATTGTTGTTATCATTATTATTATTATTGTATAGTATTTCCCCTATAAGCTATCACAATATGTTACATTAATATTAATGTTATTATCAACCTGGAATCCCTGCTGCTGCCGCGGCCCGACCATGGAGCGGTTGATGTAAGTGGATTATAGCTGATATCTTTGCTGCTTTTCCCCCCGTCTGTATCTCTCCTCACCTGTGTCTCTCTCTTTCTCTCTCTCACTCTCTTTTTTTTCAAACCCGACCGGTCATGGCAGTAGGCCGTCCACCCTGAATCTTGGATCAGCTCGAGGTTTCTGCCCATTAAAGGGCAGTTTTTTCTCGCCAATGTCGCCAAGTGCTGCTCAAGGAGGAATTTGTTGGGTCCTGTAGATAATTATATAAAGAGTTTGGTCTAGACCTACTCCTTCTGGAAAGCACCTTGAGACAACTGTTATTGTGATTTGGTGCTATATAAATAAAGATTGATTGATTGATTGATTGATCAGGGTTCTCTCACAAAACAGTTGAAAACCTTTATTCAAAACCTTTATCAATGATTAAATTATATGTTACATGACCGAAATCAGTAAAAATCCCTTTGAATAAAAGTTGATTTGCATTTTTTTGAAAGTCTCCATCAAACACTTCAACTATTAACATCTAACTATAAAAACTTAAAGAGAATTTCTAACTTTTTTTAGAAATTAATTTGGGATAACTACAATAATAATGGTAAAAACCTCTACATCTACTTAATTGAAAATTATCGGGGAAATGAAGTAGAGACAATCTACTACATTGAACACTTATCTGTAACTTTTTCTGAAGTGCTGTCCCTTGACAGAGATCTGTAACGTCACATTTGGCTTGTGTGACCATTTTTTCCCCTCATTGGAAATAAACTAGCAAGACAAATTTCCTTTTCATATTGGCAATTCCACAACATATATCAAAACTGTGACTATGCCATAGGTTTTATAAGATGAAAATAGAACAACATGATTAAAACCCAAGTTTTTGTTCATATCAAATTGTCCAAAATGATCAGAACTGGTTTAATCTCATACAGGGTTAAAGGATAAAGCTATATAAAGAACTTTTAGTTGGCAATTTAAAGGTTTGTGACAGCTGTGTCACCAAGGTGTGAACCCCCCTGCCAAACGAACCAAAGGAAAACGACTAATTGCAATGGACAATCGACTTTGATCAATTGCAGATGTGGAAAGCAGCAGTTCAATGAAGAGCTAGAAGGAACAGCGAAAGGAGATGTGGATCGAATGCTGCGGGCAATGATGACAATTGTTAGCCTAGCTTTGGAAACGATTGGAGCAATGGAGGAGAGGCCAGCCAGAACAACCTTCACCACGAATAGGAGATCTGCAAAGATCCACAGGATTAGGCAGGAGTTGAAGTCCCTCAAGAAGCAATACAAACAGGCCAGGGAGTACTATATGTTATTTTTTTCAATAACAAATAGTAGCTTAAAATGTGCTCAGTCAAACAGTTGAGCAGGACATTTTTGTCCTTCATAGACAAGTAGATGACTGCAATCTACAATCATAAAATATAATGTTAATGAGAGATTAAAAGGAATAAAAGACTTTTTTTAGCCATACTTTTTTATACAAACATAGTTTATTTGAGCTGATATGCCTCAGAGGATCAATCCAGATTGTTCCTCCTCGCCAAGCATGTCTAATAACTTCCCTTCCCATAAAGCGCTAAGCTTTTCATGTTTTATGTCTTCCCCTCAATTTAATGGTATTCCATTTTTTGCTTTTCCTTGTTGTATGACTCAGCCTGTTGTCTGGTTTAGCTTATTGATTCATCCTAATCATGTGTGGAGGATTAATTAAGATATAAATTGTGTAATAAATTTTCTCCACTTAGAACCTTGACACCGAACCTGTTTTTGCTCCGTGAGCTGATTTGTGTCTTTTTGTACACAGTTTGTATGGAGGACGTCTTTTCATCATTGGTGCAAACAGAAGATAGTTTTCTTGGAATCTGTTTTTCCCAAAAGCTCAAGGCTGCATCCACTGCTGGCCTTGAAGGAAACTTTCCAGTGTTACATTTCAATTGCTGTAAATATCAGTGGAAGGTTTGAATCGGACTTGTGTCCTTGGCGGTCGCTGACAGCGAGCCTGACAAATGTATCTCTTGAAACCATGCTTCTGAGGAGAAAAAAAGGAGTTATAGAGATTCGATTTACAATCGAGTTTTGTCATTCAACATTTTAATCTGTAGCTGACACACGGCAGTCTTGACCTTCCAACAGCATCAGTAGCCACCAGAATTGTACAATTTAAAAATATCTGTCGTCTCTGACGTGAGGTGTGGTAGAATTCCAGTCACTGCACGTCCAATTTTAGGGATAGAAAGATCACTATGTGCTCAAATGAAGCTTCTGAACTTTTCTAAATGTAAGTGAGGCAATCTAAATTCAACCAATCCCAAACTAGGATTTATCCCCTTATCTAACTATAAGGCAGGGCCGTCAAACCCAATTTCAGCTCAGGCCACAACCGCATCAAGGTTAGGACTAATGTATAATAAATGTATCTAGTCTTTATCTTGTTACTTAATTGCCCCCGTATACAATTATTTTTCTCTTTGTTATTATACCACTTTCTTATTAAAGTATTATTACACAAATATTATCAAGCACTATTTATTACATTCTCTTTCACGAGTCCAACCAAGCCAGTTCTCTCGCCACACGCTGCAGGCGCGCCATCGGGCGTAAGCCCCGCCAACTTTTCCCAGGCTAATATCATATTACTTACGCCATAAAGATATCACTCCCCGTCGTCGTCCATGAAGCGCAAACATGTATTGGCGTTGCGGTAGCTCATTAAATGGCCTTTTCTTGAACATTTTGGTATTATTCATACCTTAATCAGACCTCATTACTCGGCTTCAGGGCCGCTGCTGGAAACGGTTGACACTGAGATGATGACACCCAGTACCTGGATACCTTCGGAGTGCAAGTGACAAAATTGGGATGCATGTGTGATATGTAGTCTATTGGGGCCGTCTCTGACATAGAATTGTATTATAAGGAAATTGTATTCTTTGCCAGCTCTTGCGAGCCAAATACAATGAGGTGCTGAGCCGCATTTGGCTTTTTGTCCGAGAGTTTGATATGTATGCTACAAGGTCATTGTGGAGACTTGGTCTCTCTTGAATAAAGATAACGGAGTATACTTGTAAAACTGTTGGTGGCAGTAAATGGACTGTTCCTATAGAGCACCAATCTAGTCTGCTCCAACACTCAAGAGTTCTCTACAACATGAGCCGCCATTCAAACATTCACACACACACACATTCAGCGGTCGGTGGTTTGGGACTGGCAACAATTCATAAAATCATTCATACACCGATAAACAGTCATCTGGAGCAAACAGGGGCTCAGTGTCTTGCTTCAAAGACACGTCAACATATAGATAGCATGTCCAACTGATCGACCTTCTGAGTGGACTACCGCTCTACATCCTGTGTCACAGTCGCCCCACCAGTATTGACTTGCTGGTTAGAATCACTCGAGAACTTTGTCGTAACCCTGACGGAGGTGTTCAGTGTTTATAGGATCACCAGATCATACAGTGTTCATGAGCTCATACAGACATTTATACATGTTGGTTTCCAGGCTCTGGTTAACTGTATGATTAATAATAATAATAATAATAATACATTAAATTTATAACGCACCCTACATTTGGATCAAATCTCAAAGTGCTACAAGGTAAAAGCAGATAAAAGCATCAATGAAAAATAAAAATAATAACTATATAAAACCTGACCAAAAAGCAGCAATGTTAATTAAAGTTATAGGTTCTGCTAAAAAGGAAAGTTTTAAATGTGTCAGTTGTCTGTGGAGCCCTCAGATGGTCAGGGAGGGCATTCCACAGACGAGGGGCAGCAGCACAGAAGGCCCGATCACCCATCGGGCCTTCTGTTCTGTGCCGCTTGGGCGACGGTGGCTCAGTTGGTTGAGTGGTTGTCCACTTATCTGAAAGTCAGTGGTTCAATCCCTGGCCACTGCAGTCCACATGTCGAAGTGTCTTTGAGCAAGATACTGAACCCCAAGTTGCTCCCAATGGCTGTTCCATTGGTGTGTGAATGATTGCATGATGGTTACAGCTCATGATGAGCATGTGGTGCCTTACATGGCAGCCTCTGTGTGAATGTTAGTGTGAATGCTCCGAGGTTGGTGACTGATGAAGAGAGGGGAATGTCGTAACCAGAGAAGGTAATACTGGTTATGGAGGAAGACTGGGTCTTTTGTGGGTTGCCAATTAAAATTGCTTCAGTTTTGGAGCTGTTCAACTGGAAAAAGTTGTTTTTCATCCACACCTTTATCTCCTCCAGACAAGCGTGGAGAGCTGACAGGGGAGATGATGATGACGATAAGGATGGAGAGGCTGCGGAGGAACATGTGTCAGTTTTTATGTAGATTTGCGTGTCACCAGCATAGCAATGGAATGAGAGTCCATATCGACTGATGACATGGCCATAGGGGAGCATGTACAGTATGAAGAGAATGGGGCCAAGGACTGATCCCTGGGGGACCCCACAGGTGACGGTGTGTGTCCGGGACCTTGAACTTCCAAGGGAAACATATTCTGTTCTGTCAGTGAGGTAGGATTGAAACCAGTTTAGGGCGGTGTCAGTGAGTCCAGTGGTGTGATGTAGGCGGTGTAGGAGTATTCCATGGTCAACTGTGTCGAAGGCAGCAGACAAATCAAGGAGAATCAGGAGGGAAGGTGAACCAGCATCTGCTGCCATCTGTAGGTAGTTTGTGACTCTAAGCAGAGCTGTTTCTGTGCTGTGGGTGGAGTGAAAACCAGACTGAAAGGTTTCAAAGAGGTTGTTGTATTTGAGGTGGTCCTGGAGGTGGGCAGCAATTACTTTTTCCAGTACTTTGGAGAAGAATGGGAGTTTGGAAATGGGCTTGTAATTAGCAAAAACTTCTGTATCGAGAGTGGTTTTTTTGAGGAGTGGTCCGATTATGGCAGCTTTTAGGGCAGATGGAACAAAGCCAGCCTGGAGGGATTGGTTTATTACAGCGGTGATCAGGGGACTGATAGAAGAGATGTTAGTTTTCACTAGGGCTGTAGGAAAGGAGTCGGGGGCACAGGTGGAAGGTTTCATGGTCCTGATGATAAACTCAACCTCTTGCTGTGAGATTTCTGGGAAGCCCTTTAGAGGCTGGGTGATCTCGAACTGTGAGTAAGCAGACTGGATAGGTAGAGTGGAGGAACCAGAAAGGACCGAACGGATTGAGTCAATTTTCGATTTGAAGAAAGCCATGAAATAATTACAGTGCTCTTCTGTAAGTGTGAGTTTGTGGTTTAAGAAGATGATTCATAGTGGAAAACAGCTGCTTAGAATTTCCAGGACTGGTTATGATAATGTTCGAGTAGAACAATGACCGAGCCTCTCTAAGGGACTTTGAGTAGACCTTTTGGTGTTCCTGAAAGGCTAGCTTGTGGACAGTGAGACCTGAAGCCTTGTAACGCCGCTCAAGGACACGCCCAGCTGCCCAGTTAGCTCGCTGGTGAACCAGGGGGCTGAGCGGGAGAAGGTGACTGTTCTAGTTTTTACAGGGGCGTGACGATCCAGGATGCTACTCAGGGAGTTATTGTAGAAATCTACTGAGTCATTGGTTGATACAAAGTTTGCAGAAAGAAGATGCTGGAGGTCGACTGTCCTGGTTTCTGGGTTGATGATTTTCAGATTCCTGAAGTAATGACTATTAAGGCGATTAAGGCTATGTTCACACCACAAGTCTTAATGCTCAATACCGATTTTTTTGTGTTGTTGTTTACACTCCTTTTAATATGTGGCGTACATCAGACTCCAGTATGAACAGTTCACGGCCCTAAACTGACCAGCATTCGCAGAAAGACCAATAAAAAGATGTCAAATGCTGCTTACTGTCAATATGGAAACAAAATAGGAGTTGCTAAAGTTAGTTTAAAAGTTTTTGTGTATAGTAAATTTGAAAATATTTTGAAAAATGTTTTATAGCGTTTATAGGGATGTTTTCCCCTGAAAAGCGACTCCCACCGACGCAGCTTCTTGATAAATGTAGATGGAATATGACATCAAAGTTGAATTAATTCCTATCTGATTATTCAGATTTAGGTCGCTTTGCAAAATATCCAGCCTGTGTCTGATTAAGGACCACATAATTAAGGAGTACATAATTATGGATGTGGCCCAAATCGGAACTGGAAAAGATCAGATTCCATGTAGTTCCGTTCACACTGCCATGAAAAAATTACTTATGAGCAAAGAATCAGACAGGGCCCACATTTTTCTGATAGCGTGACCGTAGAGTTAATGAGTGTAAGGACTATTGGCCAATGTATTTCCCTTTAAAAACTCTGATGGTCTACTGTTTCATTGAATAAAGAAATGAAATTCTTGAGAGAATTATCCAGAGCTGAATAAAACTTTTTTGGGGCAGCAGTGCAGGTTACACAAGCCTGAATATTTTTTTTTTTGTATTTCATCTAACTCTTTGTCTCCCTGAATCATTTCTTTCCCACTTTGACCTCATCCCACACTCACGCCTACCCCATTGAATTCATTCCACCCTGCTGCCACTGGAATCTCTTTCCCTTTTTAACAACATAACTCATTTCTATCGGCAGTACTTGTCCTGGGTTTCGGTCCACTCTGTGTCGGTATGTTTTGTAGAAACATGCATGAAGATGGACATGCGGTTCATATACACGATTTCATTTTGCTCTATTTGTGATCGGTTGTTTCACCATCATCAACAAAAAGCTGCAGGATATAGCCGGTGTTACAATCAATCACAAATTACATAGATAAATGTATGAATGTAAAAACGCCATAGATTATAATTTAGACAATGCAGCAGACTCTCTGACTGTGACATTATATTAGAGGGGGGAGTTGTCCCCTGCAGTGTGGTGGAAGAATGAGAACAGCTTTCCAAGCAATGCGCCATCCTCCCCTGGATATGCCGTCCACTTCAGATGATAACCTTTCTCCTGGGCAGGTGTGGGGGTGGGGGGTGGGGCAGAGTGGGTGTCAGAGCTTCATTATCTTTGTGTCACATTAAAGCTCATCCTCTGGAGCCTTTGGAGAGCTGCTGAGGCGACCTGGGTCACATGTTTGCACCTGCCACAGACACGAAAATACCACACAATGCACAAAAACCCACATCTGTAAATGACCTCTCCCACTCAAGATCACCCTTACCTAGATGTAGATAAACACACAGCATGGATTGGAGGTGGTGACTGTGACAACACTGACAAACACAGGAACAAACTGACATAAATTGCACACGTGATCAAGTTGTTACCTGTCCTATTTGTCCTCTCTGGTTTTTTTCTTTCCTGTTACAGTACAATCACTCTCTCTCTTCACACACATTCACACACACACACACACACTCATACACACACAAAAACACCACTCTCCCCGCTACTGACAAGATACATGATGAACGCATCTACAGTGATTTATAATAACTCACTTCAGAGTGATGCCATTGCAGAGGAGGAAATTGAACAAACAGGCCCTGTTATCTGTCACCAGATGACCCAGTTCAAGTTCAAGAAGCTGCCTGTCAAGTACAATTGACTGCACAACTGATATATTAGACCTTAATGGCAGCAGAAAAAAGAAGCTCTTAACGATTGCCTTTGCTGGGCTTGTGAAGGTCCTTACGTGAGGGGTGGATCGCAAAAAGGGAAACAAATGATTTCCTGAAACAGCATCTTCCCTCCAAAAAAAAAAAAGAAAGTCTATTTGATAGAGATGATGGTATGGACGGCTTCAGTTAAGTGAGTTAGCTCTTAGCGGATTCTTGGTACATCCTGCTGAGAGGCAGCGATTTAAACATCCAGCGTATACAGAAGATAAGTTAGAGTCGTATTTGTGGTCCCGAGACATCCAGTGCTTTGAGTTCTGATTTTGTTCCACCAAACCCTGAGAGAAGTATTTTGTCCATTAGCTGTTAAAACCTCCTTCCTGTCTGGTTTGGTTGTGGGCTGCTTTAGGAGATAGTAATATATATTTCAAAAAATAGTAGGTGGTTGTTGGTGAAACTACGCCTAGGCTATTGTCCCCTACATCAAGGCTATATCTCCGAAAAAGCCCCCAATCCCCTGCATTGTAAAAGTAATCCCCCTGATGAAGTTATGTCTGAAAAACTGTGTTTTTCATGCAAATATCCCCCTATTGAGTAAAATATGAAATATTAGATTTAAATGTGATAAATAGAAAAGTTGATTCATATTCACAAGGTTTGGACTAAATCGGACCAATGGTTGAGAAATGTAGAAACCCCAGAATAGGAGTTTTTGCACGTCCAAATAGACTTTGTCCTTTATTGCTTCATCTGTGCAACAGTGTTTGCTTCAGTTGATAAGGCATCAAATTGTCCTCTTGTTATTGAAATTGTGTATACAAGTATACATATATAATTAAATAGGCATATTGTTGATATTTGTTATATACAAATCTACTGCTTTTTCACAAAATCAAGATTTATTTGTGAAGGTCAGGGGACAATTTATTTATTTAATTCATTTGAAAATGGTCCCCTGACCTTTTCAAATAAATATTGTTTTGCTTTTTGTCTAAATGTCATTTTTTTTCTTTCAAATGGAGAACCTAGTAGCATTTGCTTGATCTAATATGTCACTCCTGGCCTGGCAGTATCTTTTCAAAACATGGTAGCTGAGGTTTTGGCAGAGCAGAGGACAAAAATATATCCCTATTTGTTCACTTTTCCCATACCTGTGATTTTTTTTTTCATATTCGGAATAGTCCTAAAATAAATAAAACATTTGGAATGTTTTTTGCTATAATTTTTTTATTACTTTGTAAGCCTCCTCCCGAAAAATCTTATTTTACTACGTTGTCAAACAAAAAGAAAGTATGTCCCCTTCAACCCAGTGCATTTCATAAAATCTGGGATAATGATATTTTCTTGTTCTTCTGGCTGTTCCCTGTAGGGGTCACCATAGCTGATCATCTGTGTCCTCTGCATCTTCCTCTGTCACACCAACCAACTGCATGTCCACTTTCATCACATCTAGAAACTTCCTCTTTGCTCTTTTCTCCTGCCTGTCGGCTCCATCTCCGGCATCCTTCTACCAATAGATTCACTGTCCCTCCTCTGTTGTGGTCGTTTGTAATCCTGTCCTCCCTCGTCACTCCCAAAGATAATCTTAACATCTTCATTTCTGGCACCTCCAGCTCTGCCTCCTGTCTTTTCCAGATATTGCTGCTATATTGAAAGCAATGAGAACTTACATCACACCAGTTACATTAAACCAGTATGATAAGATGTTAACAATGTATTGGTTTGAATGAATTGGAGAGATGTACTGTATGTTCTCATAAAAAATGTTTTCTGCAATAATCTTAATGGAGTATTAATTGATTGATTGGGGGCAGATACAGATTCCCAGTCTTCCTTCGACTTTTCTGTCTCTGGGTCTTCTCTTAACGCAATTCTTTTGAAATTAAAAGTTCTCTGGTGAGAAACATTCAAACCTACAAATAACACAATTTATCAAGGCATTAATAAGGACCAGGGACCAGATTAGAGTCGGACATTTATAATTTGACAATCAAAGACCCAGTTCCATGAAAAAGGTAAAATGATGTTTTAGTGGGAAAAACATTTTTTTGTGTTTTGTAACATTAATCATTTTGAAAAATGACCTTTACAAGTTCTCAAGTTGAGAGAATAAACAGTGGACTGATAAAATGACAGATACACACAAAACCAAAGAAGCCCGTGTAACATAATGCTGCAGCACATGGTCAAGAGAGGAATTCAAGATCCCATCCAGACACTTTAACTCATTGTAAACAGTTTAAAACCCATCCCACGGCTACTTTGGGAAAACACATTCACATTTTTGCCGAGTTAAAAAGGCACAGCTCTGGAGGTGAGGTGGAAGCATATTCACAGCGTTGCCCCCCACCCCACAGGTGATCAACCCTACCCTAGCCTCAAGCTTTATTTAAAATGATTTTGTCCGTTTGAACTCATACATTCATTTCCACAGTGGGGGTAATTCACATTAGCGTACAATTGCAGGGAAGAAAATTTCAATCAATGGATGTGGCACATGATCCCCAGGGGTCATTTTACAGTTTCATTAGAGCAGCAGCATAAGATCCTCACATTGACCTGCTAGACTGTGAATCTCACACCACTAAATTATCCCCTGTTTAGCTGACAAAACAGATTTGGGGCTCGGACTTATTGGACTGCATTTCAGATACAGTTTGCTGTCAGTGCAGTTCAGACAGCCGCTCACTTGTCTGTAATGTCAAGCTGTTAATATGTACATCAGTGGACTCTCAGACACTCAGACAGCTCAGCAGACAGCAACCCATCAGCGCCAAAGACCGGTGTCTGTTTCTCTCAGATAATTTTCAGTGTGTCATTTCTCATCGTTTTATATTTGTATTTAATGAGTTGGAAACCACAATGATCATATAAGAGTAAGGCTGCGGTTAGAAGTTAATGTTATAAACACTGCACGGATTGTGATCAAGGTTTTCTTTTTCATTTATATCTATATCTCTATATATACTGTATATAAAATCTATCATTGATTGATCGTTGATTACTTCCCCAGCAATATTGTTGGCCACTGTTGTTGTCTTTTTAGTCGGGGTGAGGATTAAGCCATCCACTTAATACATGTTATTTACTTAACTTCTTCCTGGAGTCTTTGTGCTTTATCATCCTGCAGGGTCTCGTGGCTCATACCTGTGGCTTTCTCTCTTTCTCTCTCTCTCTCTCTCTTGTCCTTGCTTGCTGTCTCTCTTCCCCTCCCTCTCTCTATGTCTCATTCAGCCCAAACAGTCAATGGCTGCCCACCCTGATTTGTGAATCTGCTTGAAATTTCTGCCAGTTAAAAGCGCATTCTTGGTCTTCATCAAATTACCTCTGTTGTTTTAATATGACCTAATAACTAGTCTGGGCTGTCATCCCCTACAGCAAGGGTATAGCCGAGAAAACCCCCCAATCCCCAGCGTTCAAGCAATTCCCCTGAGTGATTTCCTCAGGGGAAGTTCACTCAAGTTCATTCACTTTTTTCTGTGAAAAAAAAAATCCAACATTCTGACATGTGCGAGATAGATCTGAGTCGATTCATATGGACCAAATTTGATCAAATTCGTACCAACAGTTGTGAAATGATGGCCTGAAATCCATTGTAGATAAAGCTTTTATATTTTTAACGGTAAAACAGCTTTATAAACCAAAAAATCCATATTTTATAGCCTTAATTGTTTAGATAATTAACTTGATTGCTTGAGGCAGCAGCTCTCTGCCAGCTCAAAACGACCAATCTGAGCAGTTTCCTGCAGAGAACCATGGCCAACTGAGAAGTTCTTGCTATCATGCTAGCCACTACATATTTCTCTGCAAACTTTTCTAGTGAGTGCTGAAGATTGTTGACTGACAAAGTCAACAGACGGTTATCTGCATAGAGTGAAAACACAATTCTGAGCTTCTCAAACCAGACACTCTCCTCTCTTTGACTGAACCTTCAGATACTGGATTAGCAACCGACACTTGCAAAGTTTAAATGTTATAATTAGGCCTACGCGTTTGCCCCGAGAACACGGGTTTATCCCAGAAAGGCCCCTATCTCCTGCATTGTACAAGCAATTCACCCGATTGAACTCCCAAAATTAGATGTGAAATTATGTCTTAAAAAAATTGTGTTTTCGTAAAAAAAAAACGAAAAAAAACCTCCACCTCGTGATTAAAATATGAACTATTAGAAAGCATTACATAAACAAGATAGATCTCCTTTAACCGATTAATATGCCCCAAATTTGGACTAAATCTTGCCAACGGTTGAAAAATTATGACCTGAAAACTTTTGGAGATAAATCTCCCCCTAGTGTTGGAAAAATACAAATGACCTTTCCCAAAAACAATCAAATCTTTCCTCACACAAAGGCCAAATTGGGTATAAAATTGGAAAATTATACGTAAAAGGGTTCTTATGTTATCGAGTTAAAACAAAGGCACTGACAATTCCATAATTTCTGACTTTTCAGGGATATTATAATTGAACCTTTGGACATGGGTGATCATAAGGGTCATCAGTATCAAATTTATATTATTTTTCACTTAGCTTTTTTATTATATAAAATATGATCAATGTTATTGCGCATTAGATAAATTCTCAGTTCTAATCGTGTCTGTTTCCCCTCATTCAGTAAACTGTTGAGAAAATCAACAATACTGATGCTGGTGTTTGTCAGGATGTCAGGAACGTGTGCTACGGGCAAATGATATCCCACCTAAATTGTTTTACAGCATTGCTGCTGTTATTGCAGTCATTAGTTTAAATTATTGAGTCACAAGACAACATTTCTGAAGCTGAGTTTTGGCTTTAATGTATATGTAAATGCATCTGTAGCCTTTGTATTATTTTGTCAGCTCATCATTTGTTGAAATGAGTTGTTGGATGTCTAGTGTGGAGGGATGTTGATTGCAACTCAGTTGGTTGAACTCCAGAGAATAAGTCCAATATCTGTCAATGGGAGTACGATTTTTGTAGAATTTAAGTAGGTTTCTTTGCTGATTGTGAAACGGCCACAGTTACGGCTCATTCTACTTATAATTCTCACCTATCACACATGCTCAGTCTTAATTACCTTCTTCACTGACTGGGACATCATTGACATAACCTGTGCTATTTCACAGCAGCTACATCCGTCCAATCATAGCGACACGCCTTCATGTTAGCTTATATCATCAGCTGTTGAGTTCCTCAATATGATTTTCTCCACTCGTCTACTGTGATTCCTTCGTGATGCTGGTTCCTCATCCTCATCTCCTCATCATCCTCGCAGATCCAGATAAGTCTCTGCAGAGTCATCAGCCACACCACCTTTATCAAGCCGCCAAGGGGGAGTCTCCTTGTTACCTTGTTGTTTCTCAGGGTAGGTGTCCTTCAATTACAGTCTCCCTGAAGAGTCTGAGTGCCATAGACTGTTATAAACATTCATCTTCACTTTCTCCCCTCTGCAATTCTTGATTGTAGTGGATTAATATCTGTTGTGTGAATAAAAGGCAAATTCCTCAACTTTCTGTGAAGCAGAGGATTTTTTGGCTCGCTAAAGGGGATCAGAAATTATGGAAAATGTAAATGTTCTTCAAAACTATTTGCAATCAATCACTGTATATGGCAGCAGCTGACTGAGCAAACTCTTCTAGTGTACGGGTAAAAAAAGAGATATTTAGTTACAGTTGAAAAGTCAATCACAGTCCTCATCAAGTAGGTTTGTAACATTAAATCCTAGTTTTCTACATAAAACGTACCAAGAGAGGTGATTACACTGGGATAATTAATAGCAGCCTGAAAAGTAATTTCTGACAGCACTGTTGCTGTGAGCAAATAGGGGATATGAGAAATCCAGTTCTTCCACGTACACGTGGGTTCAGAATATCAAAACAAAATAAAAACAAAGCTATTGAATCTGAACGGCTCCAATAAAAAGATGCAAACTGCTGAAGGTCATGAGCTGCCATTTCTTCACTTAGACTATTTGGTTGAATAAATTCACAAAACCACCAGTACTGAAGTCAAAATTAGCTTCCGTTGAAAGCATAACTTAAAATTGAACACAAGGACATTGCGGGTTTCTTTAATATTTTCTTTGTGACCTTTAATCATATTCACAGTATTAAAGCCTTCAGGCTAACTAAATAGGATTATGATTATTTGTAGTAGATAGGAAAGATCCAGCTAGAAACTGTAGCCTGCTATGCAATGCAGTACACTTTTCTATAGACCATTACCAAACAGAGATCTTATGCACAGATTTACACTTTTTTTTAAATAGCAAAGAAACTGTATGCAACTGTAAAGCCCTTTTATTGATATTACTAAGTATAGGGGGAACATTCTATAAAGAAACCCTTATGTGTTCCATCCACCATGCAGCGATTGTAGGAGAAATTCAATTATAGCACAGTGTTGTCCATGACACAAAGTTTAGTATGAAAAGTCAAAGCAGCCTGTATTTTTGCTCATAAATCAGCCACTGTGAAATGCTGAGATAAAAAAAGATTATGCAGGTAAAGGGAAAGTTGCTTCACAAAAATATCTAACTCAAGTACTTTATCAGTGAACAGCAGTGACATCTAACACCTTTCAGACGTTATCTGAATGTGATGTCGGGTTCATACATCCATCTCTTATCTGCAAAGGCAACCCAGTCACGTTTAGATACAAGTATAATCAGTCTAAAGCTTTTCTAGGACGGCCCTGGGATCATATCTGTATCACCACTTTTGGGAAATAATGAATTACTTCTAGTAATATTTGTTGGAGCTAGTAGAGTAAGACATTACGGTACTTTCGATGGTCAGGAAAATATACATAGGAAATAGTAAAACACATGTTTGGTGGCACAACAACAAACTTTTTTATTGTCTAATCATGTTAAATATACATTTGTAGTATTTGGAAGGGCACAGTTGAGGGAGTTGAAGACTCACTATGTTTAGATTAGGCTTGAATCTTTCCTTTCTGACAAAGTGGTCTGGCAATAAGGTGGCCCCCTAACTTGGCTTCTTTGGGCTTTCTCATCTAAGACCTTGTTCAAATGTGTGAAAGCAGCGGCTATGATAGTTACCAGTATTATAAGTAATGTCACCATGATATACTACAAATTACTACTGCATCATTCTAGCTGTAATTATAATATTACATTTGTGTGTGTGGGTGTGTGTGTGTGTGTGTGTATGTGTGTACACATCTTTTCCTCTCTATTGGAAATTGTTCCGATTTAGACCCAAGAGCTGACACAGAGACGAGTAAAGACTTAAGTGGGTTTAATGGAGTTTGCAAGGGCGAATAGAAGGAATTGCTGGGAAAGGGACGAGGATCGTAAACCTGGTCCGGCTTTACCCGTGTGTAAGGCTGTCAGTACTGGACCACAAAACCTGTAGTGCACTCTGGTGCTGAGAAATGGATCATTCAGGGTCTGAAGTCTGGTGTGGAAGTGGGCAGAGGACCACACCCTCAAACACCTACACAAACACAGAAAAGAGAGGAAGGGGACACTGGAGGGACAAGAAAAATCGAGTCCACTTAAGGAGTTATAAATCATGGGCAGGCCCTAATGCTCTCACCCTATCTCCCTCCACCATTGCCCTGTCTCTCTCTCTCCCCCAATCACACCAGTCAAGGCTACACAGCCTGTACAATAAAGAGAACTGTCTTTACCTGCTCTTTTGGAAAGTGCCTTGAGATTACTTTTGGTATGATTTGGTGTTATTTAAGTAAAAACCTGTACCATTTTATCATCTTTTTTCCTTTTATAAAATGAAAGGTGCACTTCACTGCTGTATCTGGAGGTATATGTGAACAGTGAAAAATGCTCCCAGGTAATATTTGAAGGGTGCATTTGAAAGTATTTTTTTCCCCCCTCTCAGTCTGATGAATGTGATTATTGCGATGGACTGTAGGAGATTTACCATAAAGAAAAATACCTCTAAAAGCAAACTGCCTGCTCGGCGCTTCCAGAGTAGATGGTTGGCAGTGAACCAAGCTTGTAATATGCACTGAGGACGTGGCTGCACCTCCAGTCCACTTTGATCTCAGAGCAGGCAAACACTCTGCAAAGCAGCTAATGCAAAAGTTTGGAATCTTTTGTGTGTATGTAGGATTGCAGCTAAAGTGTTCTTAAAGACTTGTGAAGACATTTGCACAAAAACTGTTATTCAACATAAGAGTCCTTTACAGTATCAATACAAGACACAAATAGCAAATCCAAGAGCTTAAGCTACATACAATAAAAGATGCAAACCAAATCAAGAAGGCTAGGAGAATTTGTTTGAGATAAATGTAAAAAAATTACATAAATTAAATTATTAGAGACAATAATCCAATATATTCATACAAGGACATTTTATACCTTTAGATTAAATAATACACTGATGAGCTATAGGATTCCTGACCCTCTCAGTCTGTCTGACCTCCGTCTACCGCCACTGCTCTCTTTCTATTTTCACTAAGTGCTGACCAGATTGTATACCAGCTCTTACCACTGAACATCAATTTGTGTGTGAAGGCATCGAAACCCTCTGTTTTGGTATGGTTTAAGCAAACGTAAGGATCGAATAGACTTTGACAAGGGTTCAAATTCATATGGCCAGAGGACTGGGTCTGATCTCCAAAACTGTGGGTGTTCCCAAAATCCGGACATTATAACCTACCAAGATGGTCTGAGGAAATACAATTGGTGAACTGCGGGCTCCAATGGTTGGTAGGGAGGAAAGGTTGGCTCGTTGTGTCCAATCTCTCAGCAGAGGTGCTGAAGGAACTACTGTATGTGTGCAGACTGGTCAAAGTTCCCACGCTGATCACAATGGCTGCATTAGCATCAGAACTAGACCATAAAAAAATGGAAGAAGTTTGCCTCATCTGATGAATAAAATCTTTTTTACATCATGAGGTCGGTTGGGTGCAGGTGCATCATTTACCTGGGGAAAGAGATGGCACCAGAATGCACTATGGGATGAAGGCAAACCGTGTGATGCTTTAAAAAATGTTCTGCTGGGAAACTTTGGGTCCTGCCATGCATATGGATGCTAATTTAAAAGAACCACGTACTTAAAAATAGTTGTAGGTAAAGAACAACCACTGACAGAAATAGTTTTCCCTAAACAAATAAATAAATAAATTAGGAAATACATTTAATTAATTAATTAATTAATACATGCAGGAATGAACAAATGAATAAATATATACATTTTGTCATTGAAAAGTGCTTCATTAAATTATTTAATATTTACATACAGGGCTTTAAGGATCTACTGTCCACGTCTTGGTACCAGATACCACAGTACACCTTTAGAGGTCTAGTAGAGTCCATGCTGTTACGGGTCAGAACAGTTTTGGTGATAGAAATGGGGATCTATGCTTAATGCGGCAGGTGCATGAGGAAATGGTCTGAAATACTAGAAATCATGACAGGACACTGAGATGTTTCCTTAAGAGCAAATAGAATAATAATATTCATACCATCATGTTGAAGTTACAACACTAAGTATTCAATCACTGACTTTAAGATGAATAGTTGATATAGTAACGAAAAAATTATTCAAAATGAAATAAAAGGTTATCGGCCCTGTAATTTAGCCCTAATTAGGCAAGAATTCCCAGAGTCAGTAGAGTGCACAGATGCATGTATGTCACTGTATATATGTATACTATAAATACATTATATATACACAAATGTATAAGTTTATACGTCTTTAATATGTATTTAGTTTGTATTTTGCAAATTTTTCTATTCCATCCTATTTCCCTAACTACTGCTGTCGCTTTATAAATGTTAGAACTTCTGAAACACTTGAATTTCCCCATGGGGATTAATAAAGTTTGTTCTATTCTATATATATATATATATGTTCTGTGATTTCCTGTGATCAAGACGCATCATAACGGCCAACACAAAGGAAGTCCTTCCTAAGAGCAGCCTTTGTTTCTGCTTTCTTTCAACCTTCTTCCAACTCCATTGGCCTGTTTTGTTTTATCATCTCTGCAGGCTCAATATTCAGCGCTCATATGTAACCTTTCAGACGTCGATAACCGCTGAGGGTGTGAGGCAGGCAAATCAGGACAGAGAGCAGAGAAGGAGAGAGGAGATGACCTCCACTTGAGCAAAAAGTTGTGAATTGCCTTATGTACTGTGAGCTGCTGCACCTTTACCCTCACAAAACGTAACAAATCTTTGCTTCACACGTAATGGCCGATTGGTCGCTACAAACTAGCTTGTAACCCCATAAAGGAAATGCATACGATTAGCCGGACTTAAAAAGGTCTAAGGGGCTTTCATAATCAATTCCTTATTGTTTCCGCCCTGGCATAAAATCGATGGATGGACCATCATGAAAGCCGTGCTGCTGCAATGTCGGGGCATGACATCGACAACATTCGATTATCGGCCAGCAGGTGAAGGACCTTCTAAGGATTCTTGAAGGATAGACGCTCTTTTAAAGAATCCAGTGGATGAGAGAGCTGCTGGTGCACACAGTCAGGAGGTTCTCTGCTAGCATGAACTAAGAAGTTTATCAATAAAGCAGCGTATATCTTCCTGAAGGCTGCCTTCACACATATTTGTTTTTGCAACGGAGGATTGTCTTTGTCTATTTTCATCTGTTTGTTTTTTGTGATTGTTTGCTGGAAGGCAGCAATATTACCTGACAGATTTACACAAACCTCGATGGGAGGATTGGGCATTGACCCGGAGAGAGCCCGTTAATTCACATAGATCCAGATAAAAGGGAACATTTTATGTAATTACAAAAAATCTGCTGAACTGATTTCCATAAACTATTTTAAAGACATGTGAATGAGAAGGTGTGAATGCTATAGAGGGTCACTCTAGTAAACAATTCAAAATTGTTGTTTATCTACATTTTGTTGATAACATTAGCTTAATTTTAAATAGTTTACTGATTGTCAGGTGCATAAAAAAATCGAATTAATTCCATAGTTTGTAAGTAATTAATGAATTCAATTGAATATTTGACGTTAAAAGCCAGGAAATTTGTTTAAATTCGAATGTGTTCTTTTTAGATTAGAAAACCAATTTATAGATAGAATAATAGACATTACTACCCTTAAAAGTCATTTACCAAACATTCCGAACATTTATTTTGCGGTCTTAAAAAAAAAAATCTGAAAAAAGACCAAATTATTTTCGATTCATTTTTGTGTCTCCATCTAATAAGCTGCCCTGTTTTTGGACTATGTGTGGAAGCCGGTGGATCCCATGTAGATGGGCGAAAACCTCTTTTTGTTAAGCAACTGTGCTACCTACTATTTCACAGTGCCACAGTGCACACCCACCAGATGCTAAATCGTAACTTATGCACATGACAAATAATGGATGGTTTTCAACCAACTGTTAAGAATGAGTTAGAATTGGCTGTGCATGAAAATCTGTTATCTTTCACCAACAGATACAGTTCTGTGTTCAGTTGCTGTCCACATCTTTGAAAGCTACACAATTCATACTAAACAATTTATGAATAAAAACACAGGTGAGCTGTTTTGACTCTTTTCATAAATTGTTTACTATGGGTTTTAAGTTGAAGTGAGTTTGTGTTTGGCTTTTCACTTTTTTTAAGCAATTTCGAATCATTTGCTATTCCCAGCCAAGAGTGCCGAGCGGTGAATTGGGGTATTGCATGAGGAAGTCTGGAGTGACAGAGAAGCATGTTAGAGTTGAACAGCTTATGTATAATAGCAGTATTACAGCGCTGAGATGTGCAGTAGGAGTGACGGCTGGGTTCAAGGAAGAGGTGGGACTGCACCAGGGATCGGATCTGGTCCCCTTCTTGTTTGCTATGGTGATAGACAGGCTGACAGATGACGTCAGGCAGGAATCTCCTGAGGAGGTTTCTGGATGCTAGGAGAGAGGACATGGAATTGGTTGGTGTTAGAGAGGATGATGTAGAGGACAGGGAAAGATGGAAACAGATGATCCACTGTGGTGACCCCTAGAGGGAACAGCCCGAAGAAGAAGAAAAAAAAGAAGAGTCATCCAAGTTAATACAGTAGCGGAATAATTCAGTTACTCCAGAGAATTTTGTAGAATAAAATTTATTTTTGAGTCTTGAACTAACATGAAACCACTGTCCTGTAGGGATACTGCCTGTGATCAATGTCATTCAATCTCATGGTCTTTACAGACACAGCAGAATTTACAGGGCTTCCCAGCAACGTGCCTGCAATTTCCAAGTCGACCCGTAATACAACTAGAATTCCCTCTGGCTCAGACTGAAGTTACCCAACTGTGCTGGAAGCGTGACTGCATCCCTAATTGCTAGTTTCACACACAAAAACCAGTGGTTGAGTTTATTCTCCTCTTTCATTATTAGGCTGAAATAACAGATGGAGTTTGAGTTGTTTTGTATTCTGCTCAATCACAAAAACCTCACATCCGTTATGGTCCTCCGTGGCTCCACGCTATCTTGGAGACAGTCCCTCGCTGTCTCTGACCTGATGACGCTTTTGTCACATCTCTCTTTCAGCGCAGAGAAATGGAGTTTGACTCCGGCTGCTCTTGCCCTGGATCCTCCGGGGGCTGTATTAAAAAGGCATCGCAGCAATGTTGACAGGAATACATTTATCGGGATTGTGTCTCCTTTCAAGAGGCGGCTGGGAGTGGCGCTGGCTGCCACAGGTCGCCTTTGCTGGCTGGCAGGCCATTTGATCTGCATATCACCTACACCGGCTGGTGCTTCACATGCAGCCACTCATCTAGCGGTGGATGGAGATCAGATGGGTGCTGCTTTTTATTATTTCAAAATCACTGAGCACAACACTTTTTTTTTTGCCAATAAATATCTGAGCAGCAGTGGCGGAGTTTCCCTACTCTTGCTTTCTGTCAATCCTGACAGTAATTGCCCGTCTGTGAAGCTTTTGGAATATGAATATAGATGCTAATGAGATTAATAGCCTCGTACCTCCTGCACTCAAATACTGCAGTGTGTTTTAAAGCACTGGAAAGATACTTCATAGGATTAATTTCGGCCTTTCTGCATCACTTGAAATCAGCCAGCAGAAGGACTCAAACGCACCAGCCAACTTTGTCATGCTTTACAGCACCTGCTACACCTTATAAAACGTAATAACCGTTATTGTGACGGAGGATTCGTCTATCCGTACTTTTACTGCAAATGAACACCTCTATGTTCCCCATCGAGAAAAACTGTTTGTCGGAGTATGTGTATCATACATAATGTAGGAGTTTCTCATCCAGGAAGGCACCCGCTCCTAAAACCTCTTCTCCCTTTCATTAAATCTTCCAATGTGGAGAAATTGTTCAGTCAGTTTGTAATTGCTTTTGCCTTGGTATCTAACTGACAACATCATATGCTGTACATCTAAATGACATCATTCTGTTTTCTGCGCTCCTGTAAGTTAGACAAAGAAAGCTGGAAGCCTCATGTGAGTGAAGCACTGTTCCTGTTATCAACTTTTTAAGCATTGATTCTCTGGGAAATTAGTTTTTAAGGGACTACATTCTCAAATATACCAATATTTGTTCGCCAAAGGATGTTAGCCTGGTCGCATGTGTAACAGCAGACATTTGTTTTTGTAGCATCCGCTTTTGAAGGTTTTTAAAAAGTACAACCCACTCAGGTGTATAAATTTGAAACATTTCACTAATTGTAATAAAATAAATATTTTATTCCATTCTGTTGATGATTCTACAACGGAAACCTCGGAGATTAAGGAAACAGTATTTACAGTCTATGCAGACCGCTGAGAAACCAAAGAAAAATTGGGCAAAAAAGCCAAGATGGATGCCTCCTCCTGAGTTCATTAGTAAGGAGTTTGTGAGGCGTGAACGTCTATGTGACGTCCCTGTGAAGAACTGGTGACTTGTAAAGAGTTTACACCTCTCTAATTTGAAGTAGGTTAATCTGCTGTCCAACTGTTTGGTTGAGCATGTACTGAGTTACTATTTTGTAATGAAACTGAACCTGTTTATGATATGACCCAGTAGCAGCGTGTATATGCTAAAGAGTGAGAGGCCAAGGCGGGAGCCCTGGGGAACACCCCCGTTGACCGAGGAGGGGCAGTAACCATGGCAATTAAGAAAGTTCTATTCAATTTTGCATAATAAAGTGGGAACTTTATTATGCCAAACGGATAGGAACCGAATTATGTAACTTGATTATGAGCCAAAAGAAGTCTAACGAGACTCAAACAATTATCTGGAAAGATGCTGGACCTAAAAGTTGAGCTTAAAATGGACTATTTTCCATGAAATACAAAATTTCATCATGAAATATTAAATATTTTTTAATATCCATGGGATATTAAAAACACGCTTTTTGCGGGCAGGACTTGAACTAAACACCTTTTATCATAACTTATATATAAATGATATTATTTAGTCATCATGTTTCTACTTAAGTTTTAATGAGTAACTCTTTGTGGTGAGAGAAGAAGAGTAGAGCATGTACGTATTCGAGACGCAATAATTCAAAGATCCTTGTTCCTGACACAGTGTCAACTGGTGTCATCCACACAAACTGAGCAGAACCAGGACACACAGCAGGACTGAGCTTAACACCTGCTGCTGGTGTAGCAACATAAGTCATTCCTTAAATAATGTGATCTCAGTGTGAATTTTGCCTTTAGAAGCATAATGGCTCTTTATGGGTTTTTGTCATTGCATTTCACCTGAGAGACCCTGCAGCATTATGCAAACAAGGTCGGGTTGAAATCTGAGTCTGACGCCTCTTCTGACGGCACCGTCAGTACTCAGAGATTCTGAATCAAACACGTAGTCCACAGTCAGGTTTATGTGATGGATTGGTGAGGCTTCCTTGGCTCTTTTGCATTTAAATTACCTCTCATGGCCCACTCCAACACTCCACTTTATTAATGCTCAGCCAGACCAATAATGTAGAACGGCCTATTAATTGGTGAAAATGTCTGCTTCTGAACCATGTGTTGCTCGTCCTCCCTACCTTTGCCTTCTGAGTGAGAGATAGTTGTTGACATTGTGATCAAAGCCTGGCGGCGATATCACTACTTAAGCGCGAGTCGATGTGGAAGGGCAGGTTAGAAGGATAAAGGCTCTTTATCGCAGAGGAGGCAGCTGAATCCAAAATGATGAACGCACGCAACCTGAGATTCTACTCTCGATTCCGCTCAGTGTTTGGTTTTGAATCAAATATCCAAACACAACATGAGATACTATAAAAATGTATTGATCCCTGTGGGGGATACTGGGCTGCGGCAGTAGAAAGAATGATGGTATTCAGCACCGAGAAATGTGCTGCAAGATCGTTATACAAAAATAACTCTTTTATATTCACAATACATACACATTCATCCATAACTATACAGAATAATTACAACTGATTACCAATTAAAAAGTAGACAAGTAGTTATACGTTCTTACACACCAAAATAGTCATTTGATTTCACATTAAGAACAGCCCATAATAGACCTTCAGGCATCACTGTATATGGAGACACTGAGTGATCGATACTAACTAAAGAAACAAAAGATTAGAACATGGCTGAGCTCTTAAAGTCCAATTATAGAGCTTTCAGCATGTGCCTTGAGATAAAGTTATAAATAAATTGACATGACTTTTAAAATCGTCTCATCAATAATCATCAATCAGTCCACAAAATATAAATGAAACTAACAAGACAAATAAGTGGTGATTATGGGTGGACTGGTGGGATTTTAGGGGCTCAGGATTTGATGGAGAACACTTTTTAAAAAAACTGTTTTACACTTAATTTTATTTCACAGTCAATCATTTTATTTCTCCACACTTTTATTTTATTTTTTCGGTCACCACTCGCTCACCTTTCAGCCGATCATCGACTCTTGTGGGTGATAATTTGCAACATCAGTGACAAAGTCCTTCAACTAAATCATCATCATCATCATCAAACTGGACCTACGCTTTCGTCCCTGAGAGCACGGGCATATACTGTATCCGAAAAGTCCCCAATCCCCCGGTTTGAACTCCTCAAACTAAATCTGGAAGTTAACTCAAACAAACAGTGTTTTTTGTAAATAGAGTTCCCCCTAGTGAGTAAATTATGAAATTTAAGAGTAAAATATATAAAAACTAGACCTCCTTGACTCGATTCATATTCACCAAATTTGGACTAAATGGGGCCAATGGTTAAGAAGTTATGTCCGAATACTGTTTTCTGTACAAAAAGCTCCCCCTAGAGAGTAATATATGAACTATTCGACTAAAATATGATTTACACAAGCTGGATCTCCTCACGTCGATTCATATGCACCAAATTTGGACTAAATCGGAACAATAGTTCAGATAATATGACCTTTTATTGCCAAAAGCCTGAAAACTTTTGGCAATACAGCTCCCACAAGTGCCAGAAATATAAAACTGATCTTTCCCAAAACTAATCCAGTGCTTCCTCTCACTAAAGTCTATTTAGGTATAACATATGAAAAGGATCCATTACATAGTTTTTTGAATTATATTATAAAGGCCCCACCCTAGTGAGTAAAGTATGAACCACTAAACTAAATTATTTAAAAGAAAGATCCCTTCAAATCCATTCATATGCTCCAAATTTGTACCAAATCAGACCAACAGTTAGGGAAGTTATATCCTAAAAGCAGTTTTTATCGTAATAAGTTCCTCATTCTGAGTAAAATATGAACTATTGAAGCAAAACACGATGTAATCAAGATAGAGCTCCTTGATTTGATTCATATGCAACAGATTTTGACTAGATCAGACCAACAATTGAGAAATTATGGCCTAAGATAAATTTCCCCCTAGTGTCAATAATTTACAATTGACCTTTCCCAATATCAATCCAGTTCTCCCTCGCACTAAGCCCTATGTGGGTATAAAATTTGAAAATGATCCATTGAGTATTTGAGTTATGGCGTCAACACAAAGGATCGGAGCGGAGGATACGGTGGACTCAGCAGCGATGACAATTACATGATATCACCCATTTTCGGGGCAATCAGGATTTATTAATATCAGGCTTTTGGGATTATTCTGGTTAAGAAGGTTTACAATCTGCTCAGATATCTTGGCAGGCAAACTATCTAGGCCCAAGAGTTAACTAACTGTCAGTGAACCTATTAGATGGAAGGAGGAAAGTGAATGGCTGTAATTAATGTGATATTATGAAACACACATTTGTCAGAAGAAAAAGAAGTGTCATGTAGAAAAATGTCTCTTAGAAAACTCTCATGATGAAAATGAGGTCATGTGAGTAGAAAAACAAGAAGTGAAAAAACTTAAACCTCAATGCAACAGATCTTAATTAATTATCGGGGATATTCTATTTTACTCCCTTTAATTTCTGCCACATGATATCCTATTTCTCTGATATTGGCCACTAAAGCTCTCCTAAACCAAATCCGATACTATATGAAGCTGTGACCTCGTCTAATATTTGAAATCAATAGGAGGGAGAAAATGTAAGCGAGGTGCCGCTTTATCCGAGTCTGCCTCCTGATCAATATTACATCCTCATTAGCAAGACAAATTATCCCTGGTCTGACTGTACAGCTCTCTCCGTGTCCTGCTGCTGGAATGCTGTGCATCTCTCCTATCAGCTTACTTATTAATCACACCTAAAGGGAGATTTTGATCCAGATTAATTCATCCAGTTTGGGCCCTCGCCACCCAGAGAGTGTCAGTTTAACCTGGGTAAAACACCAAGATGGATGCCAGGGAGGAGGGAGCGAACTCTGGCATTAGTACAGAGAGATGTGTCAGTTAGTACAGTGCGGGTCACGGCAAGTGGCTGATGGATTTGGGGAATTAGAATGAACATGTGTGTGTCTCCGTCTCTATGCGTGTGTGTGTGTGTGTGTGTGTTGATCTCCCCTTGCTCCTTCATACACTATGCCGAATTGTTGCAGGATCTGACAGCTCAGCTTCCCAGTATTCCCACTTGGCTGGCCCCTTGAGGTTGGAAGGTTTTGTTGCCATGTGAACCACCCAGAGCAGGTGCACCACGCCGGCAGCCGCCTCCCGTCTAAGCATGGAGGGTGCAATCAAATCTGCTGCTCCTTTACTCCTGATCAGAAAAAGTAAACTTTGTTTGGTTGTTGTTACTTTGACATGGATCAATTATCAGCCAAGAGGAAGAACCTAAAACGCATGACTCAAGCTCAAAGGCTGGACGCCTTCAGTCGCAGATGGTCTTAGTTCTGATAAAAACAAACTTGAAATCTGCTCTTAGATTTGCATATCGTGTAATTTTATCAAGTATAAGTTCAGAAGCAGAGAAGTAGGACTCTCTGTGACGGATCAAAGTTACAAGAGCGACTCTTCTGGCGGCTGCGGAAGGATGACATTCAGCCAAGACAAAAATACTGACAGCAGAGGAGCTAATTAACTGAAAGGAGAAGGAAAAGTACAGTAAAAGAATCTGGGCTTGCTCTGCTTTTGTGAGGCCATTTCTGGGTTTTCTTACGGCAAGACATCATTTCGTTTTGGGGGTTATTGCTTATTTTATTGGGAATGATAGCAAGTATGAGTATTTAGTATTTATTTTAGCATTCTTCTTTTTCAACTTCATATTTCTAATATTCTGGTCTCACTCTTTTTTGTGCTTAAGGATCTTTTGCCAATTGAATCGCAGACCTCCAGGCTTCAGACTTAACTACAGTTGTGCCTCGTGCCGCTGCAAGTGGATGAATCTGTAACAAATTAACAATGCAAATGAATTTCCTGTATAAAACACTAATTCACTCAGTGTATATAATCAGTGCAATGCAAACCTCTTCAGGACTCCAATCTCCTTTTCACTTGACTTGATCCATTTATTTTGCACTGGTTGTAGTTTTGTTTGTTATATTATAATATATCTCCCTTGTTTGATAGTTTGTTTCCAGTCTAAGCACTTTCCGTGGTTACAGTCAGTTTCTAAGAAAGGCTGCAGCTATCAGTTATTCTAGTAATCAAGTAGTCCACTAGTTATTCCAATGAATAATTGAGTGATCAGCTGAGAAATTAACTTTGTTTTATTAAAAAGCTATAGTAATTAAATAAAAAGGAGATGTCTCTTAGAGGCTCCTGCCTCTGAGAGAGGCTTCGCAGCAGCAGGAGCAGCAGCAGGAGCAGCAGCTGGAGCACACCTGAGAATCACCTGTTAGGGTTATTCCGGCATCTGATAGGAGGCAGACAGGACGCCTCCGTTTGCAAGTTTTTCAGGCATGTCCAGCTGGAAGGAGACGCCCGGGTTACACCCAGAACCCGCTGGAGGGACTATATATCTCATCTGGCCTGGGAACACCTTGGGATCCTACAGAATGAGCCGGAGGGTGTTGCTGAGGAGAGGGAGGTCAGGAATGCTCCTCTTAGCCTGTTGGGATTGGGACACGGTTGCTGCAACTGTGTCCCAATCCCGGATAAGCCTTAGAAAACGGATGGATGGATGTTTTTTTGAAATAAGCATAAAAGCACTGAAAGTCATAACATCATTCAAAGATCATAGATGAAACAGCCATAACATTAAAACCATCTCTTGCCTTCTTCAAAACAGCTCTGTTATGCATTATGTATTCTGACCGCGCTCAACCAGATAGGGTATGGATTTTTTGAAGAGTGCTAAGAGTGCTAAGAGTGCTTTCACACCAGCATCATTTGGTCTGGACCAAATGCTTATTGAAAACCGCACCTGAAGCCACATCTGACTATTTGGTCCAGCAGTGAGAGCAGATCTCAGTCTGGAGTCTCGGTCTGGATCACACTTAACCGGTTTGGATCATTTATAGTGTGAAAGCACTTTTTGGGGGGATGATTCGGACCAATTACAAGAATTTATTGCGGGCCAATACAAATGAATAAATAACGCCAATATATCCAAGAACGTGAAAAATAAAAGGAATGAGAAGTAAAACATCAGCCACAGTTGCACAAAATGAGAAGTAGTTATTAGGAGCTTATTAATAATAATAATGATAATAATACTAATAATACATTTAATTTATAATGCACTTTACATTTGTATCAAATCTCAAAGTGCTAATTAGTGATATTATCAACCAAAAACCATCTCGTCTAATCTCATTTATATTTGTGACTAGTTTCGTAAGTTGATATGAAATTAATCTGTAAGCCACAATTAATAATAACAATAATACATTTAATTTATAATGCACTTAATTAACACATATTCTTAACAAGCCTCCATTTCAACCACAAGTCATATTGGTTTAGTCATATGCTAAATGCTAATGATAGTGATTATGATGGCTCCGCCCCTTAGATTGGATGCTTTTTGTTTAGTGCTGGTGATTGACAGTTCACAGATGTGGTCGGCTGGTTCCACTTTACTACAAACACCCTTCAGAGATTTCTCATTTTGTCTCAGCTTGAAATGATCCCAAACCTTGGACACATTTTATTGTTCCACCTCGTCTGTCTCTCTTCTTCATCATCGCTGTTCTCGCCGATCCCCCCCATTTTTACCTCACTTACTTACTGACGTCACCATGTTTCCACAGCGTTGTTTCCATGGTACACTGTATATTATCTTTCCCAGTTAATTATAGGCTTTTTATAATTTTTTTGGTAAAAGACGAGGAGGACAAAATCTGAATAGGGAGAAAAATCTCAACCCTAATGAACTACAACCCTGTTCTCTTCCGAGAAACCTCAAAATTCATTTTTTATATATATATCTGAATGATTGTGATGTTTTAATCAATCTAAACTGAGAAAAACCTTGTGTCTGGTAAGTGAGGCACTAAATCTGCTGAACCTTGACAGGCGCTCACAAGCCCACACAGGGGGGAGATAAAGGAAATTTAAAGCTGTATGAGACAAACCCACCGTCAGATTATTGTTCATGTCTAAGTTTCTTGTCGCAGTCTTTGTAACCTCTGACCGGTATAATCTTTTAATACCTCAAGATGCGTTTGTTGTGGCGATGCTTCTGATGTAAAAAAGTGAGACACAATTCCCCCTCAGTCTTATCACCAACCTCATTTCACCCTTAGAAAATGAAAACAACCGAGTCAGACAGCAACGCTGTGCAAAATCTTTCTGCCGTCCCACTAAATATATAAATCTCAGATTTCTGCTATTTTACTACATTATTCTAAAAAGTACTTGAGAACGTATGAACTAATTTGCATCTAAAGTGTCTGGACTTGCAAACTCCCACGGAGGTGTTATTTTTGCTGCAGGGTAGGTAGACAGTTATCGCTCTTCCTTTTGTGGAGAAATGAATGAAGGTGTCCGTCTGGAAATGTGGGCTGCTCCTTAAAACGTGAACATTTCTCATCAAACCTGTGTTGTGGACATTGAAGAAGGAAGACTGGCACAAAGGTTTCAGGGTCGGATGCTTCTCTCTCCGAGCCTTCATTCAGTGTCCATATAAGCTCTCCCAGGAAACTCGTATGGCAGTGTATACTGGGAGATTCTCAGGAGAAATCGCAACAAAATGCACTATTTCTAGGTATTTTATATCCCCAAATTAGTTAAAACCCAATTTGATCATAATTTCCTCAAGGAGACTCCTGCTTTATTGGCAGAAATGACCCTTGGAGGTTTGATACAGAGGGACCCCCTCCTGATATCTTCTACTTTTGTGTGTGTCGCACACACAATTCTGTTGGAACTTCAAACAAAATGCAGCCTGAGAAAACACTTCATTCATATTTTAAATGATAGTGTTATTTAAAAAGGCGACAAGGTTACCCAGTACCTACTGTAAATAAACCTAATAAAAAAACTAATCCTGTGCTTTTATCCTCGACTGCAAAGATATATCCCCAAAGAGCACCCAATCCCCTGCATCTTACAAGTAATTCCACTCATTGAAGTCCTCCAATTAAATGTGAAGTTATGTCATAAAAAGATTGTTTTTTTGTAAAAAAGAAAACTTCCTCTAATGACTAAAGTATGAACTTTAAGACTAAAAGATGATACAGTATGCAGACCAACGGTTTGGAAGTTATGTGCGTTTTTTTTTCTGTAGAAAAAAAAATCTCCCCCTAGTGAGTACAATATGAACTACTAGAGTCAAATATGACAAATAAGAGATAAATATCCTTGAGTAGATTGTCCTTGGCCCTAGAGCTTTTGGAGATAAATCTCCTCCAGTGTCGTCAATATACAACCGATCTTTCCTAAAATCAATCAAGTTCTGCCTCCCACTAAAGCCTATGGGGGGATAAAATTTGAAAATGAATAATCAAATAGTTTCCTACTTGTCGGGCTAGGATGAAGGATCTGAGGCAGCGGACGTGGATGAGGTGGCGGCATTTGCGATTGTGCATTTTAGCAGCAACTACTGCAACTACATCCTTCTGAAAACTGGCGAACTATCTCTTACTTCAATGTGGTGGAATTTTGCCTTATCTTCTTTTTGCGCAGCTAAACCCGAAGGTTTGTGAGCCCAAACTGTTCTTTTCAGCTCCCACCACAACGTCTCAATGGGGTTCAGGCCTTATCTTTTTTTAAAGCCATTCTAAGGTTGACTTACTCTTCTGCTTGGGATCACTGTTTTCACTTCGTAACCCTATTACCAGCTTCAAACTAGCACCTGGTATTCCCATTCAGAATTTTCTCCTCAATTATTGCAGGTCATCCTGGGGCTGAACAGCAAAGTCATCAAGGTGTGTTATGGTGAAATTCAGATAAGTCTTAATGTTCTCCTGGGTTAGCAATGACTTCCACCTCGCCATTCTATCATGATTCCATTTTTATGCAGTATCTTTTAAATAGTAGCATCATAAAATCTGACCTTTAGCAATGTGAGAGAGGCTTGAAGTCCTTGGCCTGTTGTCTCTGGATTTGTTGCGATTTCTTGAATGGGTCTTGGTGTGCTGTTCATCCTCTCACCTGGAATTTCTTCTGAATTTGGTAGAATTTGATACTTTAGTGAAATGTACAAGACAACCTCCTGCTTGGTCTAGCTAATGTGATTCAAAAGGGTTGGAACTTTTTGGGATTTGGTTTCTGAGGGGGCAAATACTTTTTCCCACAGGCCTAGTTGATATTAGACTTCCTTTTGGTTAAATAAATTCAACATTACATAATCATTTCAAACTTGTATTTTCTAATAATAAGTATTTTAATAAGTAATAATAAGTATTTAGTATTAGTTTAGCATTAAATATACATAAAAATAGAAGGAACCAGGAGGGGGTTAAACACTTTTTCATGATTCCGGTATAAACTAAGAACATAAAGTTATTTGAGAAGTTGGTCATCCCTGTTGCTGAGCCACAAATCCATGTTTCAGATCCTGGAGCCGGTTGTGTCTGTCAATTGCATTGATCCATTCCCTTTTCTTTTGCTTTTGGCAGTCCTGTGTGAAAAGACAGGTCAGATTTCTCTTTGACTCTATTTGTACAGTCGATATAACAACCGCTATTTCCCGTTCCAGATGTATTTTTTTGTGTGTTTTGGCGTAATCAAGCTGAATGGTAACCATGCCCGTCAATAAGAGCTCTCTGGCTGCCAGTAGATGTAACAGCCCTGATTCAGGCCTTCTGCGACGTCACCTTCATAGATCCTTATGCCCTATAGTGTCTCTCATTCCAATTGCTACATACAGTACAGGATATAATGATAATAATAATCTTTCCTTCATTTATCGCACGTTACACAGTACATACAGTACAACATCGTGAAAGTCATCTCTGCATTCAACCCATCCCTGAGGGAGCAGTGGGCGGCCCTATGAGGCGCCGGGGGAGCTCACTTGTTGAGGGACTACTGCTCTACCCATTGAGCTAAAGCCACCCCATATTGGTTAAAACTCTTGCTGTTCCACACCACGAAAATCTCTAGTAAAAGGCGAAAGAATAATAAGATCAGAAGTGAAACAAGAGTAAATACCTGGCTTTTATACATCAATGTGAGGCCACACAATGTACTGAAGCTCAGGCTTTCATACATTTTATTTTTTATTGTTATTTATGTTGACTTGGAGTATTCATGTAACAATTGCTGACATATGAATGCAAATGCTGAGTCCAGCGAGGTACGTGACAGAACAGAGGCTCAATCCAGACACTTGACTTTAACTTCATTTATAGTTAAAAACTGGAAAAAACACTGCCGCCATGGTGATTATTTGACGGTAGTAATTCTTGCTTTGTCTGTGAGCAATCGCTATATGTCTAAAGGTCAAGGTGAATGGAAGCGGAGTGAGAATAGAGAATATTGTTAGCGTGTTTTGTGGGTTACACTACTGCAGACATTTATGAGCCATGCCAGTTCAAGAGTGAATGTGAATATTCGTGGTGTGCAGACTGAGCCGGCTGTGTGCAGCAGCGCTGAGTGTTCGTTGTGCTGATGTGCTCGTTCTTTCAAATGAAAGAGCAGTAGAGAAAGCCTTTAGCACTAAGCATTCTTGGAAGTCTTTGTGAAACATCACCAGAAAGATGCTTAAACGTTTAATGGACTACAACACAATACTTCAGGAATCACTTCGTTTCATGTGATAAACTGTAATACAGGTGTGGCACCAATCTTTACCCCTTTTTTGACATGAATGGCAAAAAGGAGAGGAAAATTATGACTCTTGCTATTTTTCTTTCTCTCCTTCGCTACCTTCTGCCGATGCAGTCATGACAGGCTGGCAGAAAAATATATTCAAGGCGCAGAGACCCTCAGCACAGCAGCATTAGGTTCGGCTGAGGTAAAGTTAGAGAGCGGCAGCCTTCCCTCCTCAGGACCAGATTAACAGTATGCTCAGCATTAAAGACGTAAAGCGACAGATCTTTCGTCCATACTCTGTGTTCGTTTAGTGTTTATTTGTGTACGCTTCTGGAGAGCTAACAGATATGGATGAGGGGGAAACATGGAGCAGTACTATGGGAAATCATAGGGGGCAGTGGGGCTCTAATTCTGTCCCAAAGAAGTCCTGTAAGCCTGACAACTTCAATGAAATACAATTATAAAGAAAAAAACTAACAATTTCATGCATCATTTTCAAATGTTCTACCTCCACAGAAGATCTATCTTTTATATATCTTATATTTTACTGTAATGCTTCACATTTAATGGACTAGGGGGAGCTTTTTTACGCAAAACATTTTTTTTCGAACATTACTTGACATTTAATTTGAGGAGTTCAATCAGGGGAATTGCAGTGATTCGGGGGATTTTCAGGGATATATCCTTGCTGTCAGGGATGAGACCATAGGTTGGATTTGACAAACGTCTTTAAACACAACAAAGGAGAATAAACACAAATAAATTAAAAAACATGATGACCTCACCACCCAGCAATAAGGAACTTTGTTGCGTTCGTATTGTCTGCTTTTTACTAACCATTTACATTCACAACTTCCTCTACCGTTGCCATGTTTGTGGTAACGGCGTCTTGACTCTTCACTGCCATCTTGTGGATGTGTCAGTGTCCACGTAAGAAAAGCAAAGTTGTATATGGTTATCAACAGATGCGATTTTTTAAACGAGCATAGTGATTGTCGTACGTTGACTGAGTACTAAGCATCGCTCCTCACCCTCCTGGTCAGACCCGTCTCTCTCCGTGTGATTGATGGAGGGGAGTCAGGTGGGCTGGTCCGGCTGTCAGATGTCCTCCCAGCAGTAAAGACTGAGCCTCAACTCCACCACTCTACTAGATCGTCGTCACAACAATTAGTTTGTCTGAAATCGCTTACACTGTCTCATGCTAACTTTCATCTCCCTCTGCCTGCAGAATGATCTCCATCCAGTCATCACCCACCACTACCCACCAGGTTCTCCAGGCACCCTCCTGACTCAACCACCCTCAGCAATTCTCTCAAAGACTCTGAAATAATTGAGGTTTTTCTGTAAATGATAATCTTTTTACCACACCGCATCTGTCTCTGAAGGAGCCTTCAGTTAAACGAACCCCGGCGAACTGTCTCTTCTGCTGTTGGAGCCCGCATCTTTTCCAATTTATAGAAATATGTGCATTAGAGGACAGAAGAAGTATGTTCACGTCACTCCTTATGTGTTCTTCAATCAACACGGAACTGATCAAAATCTATGTCTGTGTCACTGAGAGTTGTCAGGAGTCTGAACTTTGACCAACACAGATTTATTCTCTCATTCCCAACTGATAAAAAGTCCGACACCTATTGATCATGTTGACTGAGATGGAAATTTGTTTACAAGTTTAACAAGCCACATTTAACTGGAAGAGATTTGTTGTTAAGACAATATTCATACCTCTGGAAGAGATCCCTCCTCCCCTCCATAATGTTTTTAAACATATAAGAGTCCCTTGTTCTTTTTTTTCCTCAACGCAAGGCTTCATCGGAATACAAGAAATAAAGCATATGCTGTCACCTTCATTCATCTGTATAATTACCAATCGACAAAGGGCAATTTGCACCGTGTCTGATTGGAGATGAAAGACGCCTACGAATCAATAACTCCATCAATCTTTTCTTATGGAAGTAAGAAAGCGGGGTTCAGTCTTATAGCTCAAACACCCATGTTTTCCAATATTTTAGTCATGGTACCATTTTTCACTTTGTCTGTTTATATTTTGTACTGTTTTTTCAGTTTATTGCCTCCTATAGTATCAAATTTCCTTTAAGCAACCAAAAACAGAATTTTCAGATGATTAACTGAAAGGCAATCTGATCAGCAAAGATCACAACATATTTGACTTACAGTGACGTCCGTGTTTTCTAAAGTATCATGACTATGCTGCACATGACGGAAGTTCATACTCCAGTGTTCTGATAGTTACATTATCAAAATTCAACTGTGCCTGTGATTGGCACCGACACCGACTTAAACGCAGCTATAACTATAATGAAGCAAAAAACACGAGGTCATCAAAGACCACATGTGTCAAACTCAAGGCCCGCGGGCCAAATCCGGCCCACGAGACAAATAACTAGTCCGCTGGTATCCAGAACAAACACAACATATACTATAAATCCCAGAATGCCCTGCAATTGCTGGCACATCTATCAAGAGCAACAGCGCTTCTGTTCTCCCTGCTCCTCTGTGGTTTCCAATATCAGCATTTATCCAGCCACCTTTGTAATCTTCAGACTAATCCTTAGAGCCGGGGAGGGGATAGGGATGGGATTTTAAAAAAAGAAAAGAAAAATAAAGAATACGTTTTTTAGCAAGTCGCATGCGCATATTAGTATATAGAACAGAAAACAATGTGTTTGTGTCAATGTGTCCTTGTGTCTGTTGGAGCAACAGTCTGCTTTTACTGTTTTATTGTGACAGCAGAAAGAAACGGCTTAATCAGCCCAGCCATTTACCAAGGGTCTTTTAAAGTTCCTTTCTCTTGATATTGTCTATTAAAAACCGATTGATTTTAGATTTAATTTGTAACTTGTAAAAAGTACTTTTCTGGCTGTTATTGATGCCTGTGAATAAAAACTTTTCATCGGAAATGATTCTGTCAAACTCGGCTGATAGAGAGGGAGACATACAAATTTGTTATACTGATCTATTTTGAATTGAATGTGTAATTTGAGTATTTTCTATTCTGTTGGTTTGTTTAGAATTCTAGAAAATAAGAAAATGAAATGAAAATAAAATTGTCATAATAGCTCAGATTTAACATGGACAGTTTCCCCCCCCCCCCGGTTCGGCCCTTGATGTGGTCTCCTTCTTTGAATTTGGCCCGCCTCTGTGATTGAGTTTTACACCCCTGGTCTAGAGTATTGGGGAATTTTAGGGGCTGAAGTTATCCGTCTGTTGGAAAACTTCTTAGTTCTCGAGGGTGTAGCAGATTTCTTGTCCTTACAATGAGATCCATTGGAGTTTTTTTTTTTCCTGTACAAACTTACTGTGTTAATGTTACATGTAAATCTGTGCTCATGAACTCATGATCCATTGTCAGACCTTTAAACTGTGCCTTGTCATGGCATTACCTTAAAACATTATGATTGTATCCACAGCACCTCTATGACTTCTGGTCCCCAGAGTGACCTAACCCTAATAAAACATCTTCAAAGGTAATCCTAAATGACCGTCCAACGCTAATTTTTGGAAACTTTCTTGCAAGTTTTGGAAACAATGTAATACAAAGAAGCACATTATATACTATTACACCTATTCTGTGCTATATATAAATATACTCTACTGTTCAAAGTCTGGGGTGGGTGTAGCTCAGTGGGTGGAGCAGTCGTCCTCCAGTAGGATGAAGTTGGATCCCAGCCCCTGTCACCTCTATGTCATAAGGTTTTTGACTATGACCAAGAATCCCCATTTTGCCCACCAGGGATGGGTCAAATATTGATAAATAATACAACTACTTTGTCCTGTATGTTTGTACTGTGTATAACAACATGGTGATAAACAGTTTATATATGTATTATTTTATTATTATGATTATTTTGATAAAGGAACATGTGTGAAAATTTAGAATAATTTTATTTCTAAACCTTCAAACTGTCTACAAGTCTTGTGCAGGTGTGGGTTTGTGTTGTGTTTAAGGGCAAAGCCAGTTCTGTGAACTCTAAACATACTACATACGTACTCATTCATCTTGAAGGAGACAAAATTGCAGTTTGATCTTTTTTCCAAAGTGCCTACTGAGCCCAGACTCCATTTATAATAATTCACTTCTTATTTATGAAGACTTTTCAAAAGTCACAGAGTGCTAGAGAGATAAGAACTGGATACTCAAAATGAATAGATTATAGAAATAAACCAGCTCTTGCTATGTATGGTTTTCACCCCCAACCCCCGTGAGCAAATTGCAGTATATGCAATCAGATGTTAAAGCTTGCTTTTGTTGACTGGGATTTTATGAGGTTGTCAAGTGATGGATACCAGGAAGAGAAACATTATGCAGCTCTGATCTCAAAAACAAGATTTCTCCTTGTTTACTATGACTGATGATACAATTTTCCCTGAAACTACTTCTCATATTAAGCAAGTTCTGAATAAGAGAATATTCAGAATTAAACTCAAAACAGTGGCAGCAACTGGTTTCTTGGATTTCTGATTGATCACTAAATTTATCTAGGCTGCATTATCCAAAGATTGCGGTCTACCTGGAAAAGACCGTACTGATATTATCCTCAACACTAAAGCTTGCTTTGGATGAAGGAAAAAATATAGATTAAAGATCCTGCAGCAGTAAATCACAGGAATATTGCTCTTTTATAACCAGCTCTAAAATAAAGCTGAGTTTACATTGGACATTTTTCTCCTATCTTGATTAAACCGCCTGTTTACATGACTTGTGATCTTTTCTGACCCGGTGTTTACATGCATCAACTCACCTAATAGGAGACACTTTCACACATGCGCAGACGATCCACACTCCCGTTCATAAGGGGGCTATAATGCTTCGGTGAGTTGGGTGCCGACCGCCAACATGAGCCCGAAAGTGACTTTTCGCCCATCTAACCGCCCAAAAATGTTAAAATATTGCAAAAGTTGCAATGAATAAATCAACCTCCGATGCAGACCGGTACTGTTTTGAAGTCGCTATATTTAAAATGCGTTGTGGCGCTGAAAAAACTCAGTGGAGCATTACGTCACGGCGCTGAGCATGAGCAGATACAACCCAAACACAAAGCTTTCCGACACAACGTCGTAGCCAGTTCGTGCAGCGACTGGCTACGGGAAAGGCTTTCCCAACCGACACACACACACACACACACACACACAAAGGCACACACACAACTCAAGTGGACTTTGACCTTAACCCGAGCATAGAACTCTATTTCAACTCACGTACTTCTCTTCCTCACATGGAGGGAAAACCAGATAACATGACAGTTTTCAATTATAAAGAATATCAAGTACACCATTTTCTTTTTACAACAGTCTATTTTCTTTTGTAGAATAGGTTCAATAATATATAATACAAATATCCTGTGTGGCGTATTTATCCACAGACTTAGAGAAAATCCAAGGCAAACTTTTCAAATTTAAAATATGAAGTTCTTCCACGGCTACAAAGGCACTAAAAAACGTGCTTCTGACCTTCACGTTTCAGCCCCACGAGTCTTCATCAGGGTGTCAAAGAAACAAATGACAGCAGACAAACGTCTTTAAACAGCGACATCAATCACTAAATACATAAACTTTACATAACGACATTAATCAATATCACTGAAAACAGAAATACAATTCATGATTTTAGACATTAAATATTAACAACAAACAAAGCAAGATAAAGAGAAAATAAAAAAAAAACAGTACAAGGCACATATTGTGTACCCAATAGAAAAATGAGAAAGGAAATTAAATGATCTCTCTTTTGTGCCAAACTATACTGGAGAATATAATCTCTTACTGACCAAACCTTCTCCAATGAGCTCCTGGTTCCTATCTGCTTCAGTTTTGACCCACGCAGCGCTCGGGTCCATTCATTGTTGGATTATTGTCTTTGCTGCTAACTAATTTTGTTATTAAATGGCTTATGTCTATTATTTTTTGTTAAACAAACCAGGTGGAATTATTATAATTCTATAAAGTGTATCTCTTATATCACTGGCTTTTGAGGATGAAGCGTAACTTAAATGCTACATATATTGGAAAAGGCCACTTTACTGCTTTTCTAAGTCTTTTGGGAACTTTTGGGAACCTTATCGCTCACAGCTGACATTGGAGCTGTGTAGTCCTTTATATCATGTGATCAACTTAAGTCATAAGATAAGCCTAGAATGGTGGTTTCCAAAAAGCTGCTTCCGTGATGGTAGAAAATAGAATTTGTTCCAACTGGGGGGATTTTACCAAGAAAGAGTTCAATGATGGTAATGAACCATTGTTTTGTATATTTTCTCATTGTTTGAAATTTTGATTGAAACATTTATGATTATATCCTGAAAAGTCAAGAATATTATTTGGACTCATCCGCATCTCCAGCGTCCACCACGGATCCTTCGGTACAACTTTTCAAACTATTTCATGGATCTTTTTCGAATTTTTTGATATACATTTTTTTTAATTCATGCTAGTAAATATTATACTCACTATAGTAGTTCATATTTTAATCCCTTTTTTTTTTTGAAAAAAAGGCTTTAATGAAAAGCAATGTTTTCTGGAAATAACTCAAAAACAATTTCATGAATTCTTTTAACTTTTTTCTAACCACATAGAACTCGAGGAAGCGAGGAAGAACTGGGTTGATTTTGGGAGAGTTCGGTTGTATATTTCCAACACTAGGGGGCGCCATCATTTCTCAACCTTCCAATTTAGTCCAAATCTGGTGAATACGAGTCAACTTGAGGAGATCTATCTTGTGAATTTCATCTGAGGAACTTCATATTTTTGCTCACTAGAGGGAGATTTTCTACAAAAACACTGTTTTCCTGACATGACATTTAATTTGAGGAGTTCAATCAGGACGGTTACTTGTATAATGCAAGGGGAGTAAGCCTAGTTAAAAAAATCCGTTCACCTTGCCGTTGGTGTGAATAGACTTTCATGGCCAGAGCATTCTTTGTTGTCTGCAGTTGACCTCCGTCTGAATAGTCTTCACTGTAACATGCAGTTATTCCAATGCCAAAACTGTTCGTAATGTTTTTGGATCAAATTGAGGTTGAAGGCTGAAATCACGGGTGAATATCTCAAGATTGGAGGAAATGAAACCGATTATTAAATTAATCTTTTGTTTTATAAGTTTGGATAAATTATGAAATTTGTTCAATTTCTACTCAGGGAAACTGTTATGAACTTTACATTCCTGCCTCATTGCAGATATATCGTGTGTTATTTATATATGAGGGCTGTGAGCTCGGCTGATAAGCGCTGCAGCTCTACCTGTGCCCTCCTGTCGTGGCCGAGTGCCATTATCGTCCCGGATGAAGATGAGTGAGGATGACAGTCGGCCTAATACATTTTCACCTGCAGTTCATTTTTGAATGCAAACACCCCGGTTTAGACAAATGGGAACGGGACGCAGCAATTACATTGCGGTCGACCTTCAGCTTGTGAATGCAACTGCAATTCGTTATGGTTTCATCACAAGCTTCATGCCTGTGCCCTTTTACCTCATCACAATCACAATCTTTCCACGTTTCCACTGAAAGATTCTATAGGCAAATATGAGGTTCAGCTCTGATTTGTGTCACCAGATTCAGCACAGTCCTCATTTAGAGGATATTTTTCCCCCTCCCCCCTACGAAGTACCCCCTAAAATGGGTACGTGGTGACTCTCTTTTTCCTCATAATTCTTGCATTGTGTTCATTTATAATGGGGAGTCAGACACTTCATCACCATCCGTGAAAATTACTGGAGAAGAAAGAATGTCCGAGACAGACAAGCAGAAATGCAGCTAATAAATTCTGCATGTAATGATTAAATTTAAATACAGAGGTCAGGAGCTCTCATTATTTGCACTGAAATATTAAAATAGTGTTAATATTTTATGTGTCCACATATGCGGCAGTGAATTAATTTCAGAAGAAAATTGTTTGCACAGAATGAGGTACTTCAGGGGCCAAGCATACAAGTGAGAAACTTTTATCCCGGAGCTGAATTTTTAATACGTCCGTGCAGAGGCTTGTTGCCTCCCCCATTGCTCCCACGTGGCCCTGTGCCAGAGTGATTCATTGAATCATGGCGGAAAAAACAACTGCTTCAGCTTTTACCGGCATACCCTTCTTATACACAATTTGTTTAGTGTGATTCTATAGATTGGGCTCAAATCAGGTCTTTTGTTGTGTGTAAGATCTCTGTTTTTTTATAAGACCATGTTCCTTTTATCTCTCCATCAGATCCATAGGAAATTGCTCCAGTTTAATTCAGAAGGCTACTGTGTGTATGAAATTCAAGCGCCATCTGGCTTGAGTGGTCGTAGTAGAGGAGCATTAGAAGAAGAGTTCCAGACACCAGAAGAGGTTTTTTTTGCATTTAGCAAACTCAATAAAATCATATCAAACAAATAAAGTCAACGTACATTATATAGTCAACAATATAGTGACTGTTTTATAACGAGACTCACTGACCGGCTCACAGGCACACAATTACAATATTTACATTCATGCATTACAAATTGGATATTATGAAAATAAATATTTACACATACTGCAAAATATACCTAATATAAAAACAGATTAATATGTGACATCAATATAAACATTTAAACACTACACACTAGTCTACACGATCCTTGCTTCATTGAAGACTCCAGGAACTAATTTTAGGCGACTGAGCCCCCAGGTAATCTTGATCGCCTCCAGAGAATAAAATAAACAAAAATGACAAAGATAACAGAGATTCAGTTCAAAGTTTATTTACAGGCTATGCTTCACAATTGTGATGCTATGCTAATATTGAAATATTGAATTAGACAATAAGAATAATAGATACAGTTTATAATAATTATTTTGTTGTTTTTCTAACTGTTTGTGCTTATTTTACCGATGTTTTTATTTATAATCAATTCAGTACGTCAACTTCCTGTTTACCAAAAATGAATCTTAGCTGTGAAGTGATACTATGAAGATGCTAAGTCACCGTGACCGGCAATGACAACAAATGGAAACGTCTACCTCCTCACTATATGTTTAAGGAAATATAAACTTTAGAGCTCGTGGGACTGAACGAGCGTGAAAGGTGTGAATGACAGCGTTGTATTAGAAATCATCTGTGACCTGAGTATGCAAGGGAATAGTCTTCCTGACTGAAACTTCTCTAGATCTTTATTTCATTTTTCCCTGAGTCATCATCATCATCCCCTTTGTTCTCAGTGTTTCTTTTTTTTTCTTTTATCACATTAAAAGTAGCATTACTGATCCAGGTGTTCCAGGACCAAATGACCAGCACCAGATAATCAATCAATCAATCAATGAATCTTTATTTATATAGCGCCAATTCACAACAACAGTTGTCTCAAGGTGCTTTCCAGAAGGAGAAGGTCTAGACTGTTTCTCCTCGTCCACAGATCCTTCGTCTTAAAATAATCGTATTATATGAATTGTACGATATTACGAAAAAATCATATCTTCACAAATAGTTACTATTTTTCACAATATTGAGGGCTTTGTGCTGAAAGAAATGTTTTTTTTGGTCATAACTTCCAAACCGTTGGTCTGATTTAGTCCAAATTGGGGGAATATGAATTGACTTGAGGAGATTTATCTTGAATATATCATATTTTACTTTAATAGTTCATATTCTGTTCACTAGGGGGAGCTTTTTAATGAAAAGCACTATTTCTACAAAAGTTCTTAATTAATTTGAGGAGTTCAATCAGGGGCATTGCTTGGACGATGCAGGAGATTGGGGACTCTCCCTGGATACACCCTTGCTGTTGAGGATGATAGCAAAGGTCTAGTTACCACATAGAATGAGGGAGTAATGTAAATAGTGGAGGGACTACTTAGTCAACCATTTAACCACGTGTGGCCATTGGAACTGACGTGATATTTGGAAGTATTGAAATGAATACAAACATTGAACCACATCCAATTACGGGTAAAGACATTGTCAATATTCTGATGTCGGGACATCCAATCTTATTATCCATTGCAATTTTGACCAATAAGGTGCAGAAGTTAGAACGATCTCTGTGGATGTATTAAAATAATTATATATATCAGTTTGACTTTGAACTTCACTCACAGGAACTCGAAGAAGAAGTCCAGACAGTTTTACCCCCGTCACATCTGATAACATGACCGGCCCACAGTCAGTGTCTAACAGAGTAATATGTCAATCTAAACCTGATAATATCCATATAATTACCTCTTGATACACTCAATCATTCCTCGGCAACAATTAGAGGAAAGACTCCACTTGTCTCTACAGGCGCAACAGATCGAGCTCCCGTCAGCACGCCAACGAAGATCTGGAAATGAAATCTAATTCTGTGCTGCTTCTGCTGGTCTTGCAGTCACTGGTAAGACAAGTCACACATGGAAAGCAGTGGGACAAACCTCTTCTCCAGCCTGATTAGTTCTGCTCCAGAAATGCGGAGAGTGACAAGCTAATCGCAGCTGTGGCAGCAGCGAACGGAGGCCTCAGAAGGTCTATGGAGGACCGGGGGGACGGATCGATGATCCACGGCTTCGGTGACAGCTGGAGATGAGTACAATGTCAACATGAAGCATGCCAAACAGGCAGCAAGGAGGACAGGCTGTCAGCCGGATGTTTTAATTTACTTCTATATCCAATGACATGATTAAGATGTCACCGTTTCATTACTTTCACAAACATACACTCCGTAATTGTTATTCTTCTGTGATTGATTACACACTCCAGGTGTTATTTAAACGGAACATAGCTTCAGATTCCATAACTGCGACTAGTATTATGAGCCACCAGCCCACATTGTGCCACATATGGAGCACATTCCCCAAATGCTCGGGTGTTTGCGGAAAATAGAAACATTTGTATAATGTCAAGTATGCCTCCTGGGCTCTTTGCTGGGGAAATATTTTGGAACCATAGACATTTGCATTTTGCATCTTTATGGGTTTCCCTGTTGGTAAATAGGCTCAGAATCCAACTGTCTGCACTTTAACTTGGCCATAGCTCCGAAACTCATTTGCTTATAGAACCAATTCTACTCAGGAGTGATTTGCAGATAAGAGAGTGTGCAAATATGTTTATAATAATTTACTGTGAGGCTACGGTATTTAAATACGATTTAAAGTAAATAAAGAGCCAAACAATATAAACTTCTATATATTTATTTTAAGGCTGAGCTTTAAACAGGAACATTCTACTGCAATTATTATATTACATTATATTATACTATATTATATTATATTCATGGCTGTCAGACAAATTAAGAAATTAAATTAATTACATGTTTTGGAATTACTTAATTAAAATATTGACATATACCAATATTTACTGTCAAAAGTATGTAGGTAGTATTAAAAATATTAAGTCATTTTGTTTATATGGAATGTTGACTATTCAAAAACAATAACATAATACATAACATCATAAATATGGCATTATTTTCTACAATACCGTCTAATAATAATAATAATAATATTAATAATAATACATTTTATTTATTGTCACTTTTCAGGAAACTCAAAGATGTTAGACCTTCTGTTGTTTTTTTTTTTGTTTTTTTTCCAGTGCTTAAGTTAAATTCATCATGTTTAACTCGACAAACTTCCAATTTAATGATGATTAAATAGGAATGCTTTAGATTTTACTTTACATGTAAGTGAAGTTTGAGTCTGTTCATGAGTCTTCAAAGATCATATATTGAGGAGACTTTGCTGTAAGCTCATTAAAACTCATTAAAATTTTACAATGTGTTTAATTTTGCACAGAAATCTAATACTTCTATTAAATTAAATCCTATGAATGAATGATCAAACATTTATCTAACCAGTTAACATACATGCAGTAATTAATCCTTATCTCCAAACTGAGGGACGACGTTTGGAGACAAGAGAAAGGAGATCCTTCCTCTTTGGGAATGATAATCCCAGTTTCCTTTTCAAAACTATTTTAAGAAGAAAATCAACTTGCTCCCCCTGATAAATGATTAATCAATAAAGAAAACAACCCATCCTTTCATGCACTGTAAACTAAATTAGGTTATTCCATCCAATCAGATTCAAAAAAGGCCCCCCAAGTGAGTAAAATATGAACAATTAGAGTAAAATATGAAGATAGCTCTTCTAGAATCCCTTCATATGCAACAAATCTGGACTAAATCAGACTAACAGTTGTGGAATTATGGCTTGAAAGTGTTTGGAGATAAAACTCCCCCTAGTGCTTGAAATATACAACCATCTTCCTCCCAAAACCATCAGTTCTTCCTGTCATGGGGGTCTATTGGGTTTCAAATTATAAAATGATCCATGAAAATGTTTTTTGAGTTTTCACGTTAACGCGAATGATCTAGGGCCACGAATGCAGACGTAGCATTGATTCCGATTCCGACGATTACATACTATTACCAGTTTATGTGGATATGATAACAGGCATCAATAGATACGTATTATCATATTTGTTGCCAAAATGAACACAGTTAGGATTTTAACTTTTAACTCTGATCACAGCATGACCAAGTTAAACATTAAACTGTAATGGGCTTGCCTTATTTTAAGAGGTGCCAGTCAGAGTGTTGTCCGACAAATAAACAATTAATGGGAACAAAAATGAAGTCAAACCCGCCCCAAAATATTAAATTAAAAGCACAGATATATATTAAATATTACAAAAGCATTTCAGCAAACAAGAAGCAAATAAACCAAAATTCAACACAATTTTTCACAGTGTCTCTACGACTTATTTAAACCATCAATGTGAAGCGAATATGAATGTGTGTGTCAGTCATGAGTCCCCCTGACTTGGGGCCGTCCGTTCCATTGAGGATTTGTTAGTGTTTCTCCACAACCCACAGTACAAGTAATCCAATCCAATACATCAAATGCAAAAGAAGAAGTCAGCAAAAATGTTTAAAAAATACAGCTTCTCAGTGCAGCTCAACACAAATCAAACTTGTGAAAATGAAGTTCATCCCTGATTACTCACTGAACTGGAGTCAAGTCAGTCGGTCATTTCATTAAGTGTGAGTGTCGGCCTGTAGGCCGAGATCTCTCCTGCTCTGAACATCAGAAAGCCTTTCAGGTGGTTCCCAGTCTTACGACTAAATTCCTCAGGGGGGTTTTCTGCTGATGGTAGGACAACTGGATTGATGTGGGTGTGAACTGTGGGAAACATGAATGATTCTCTTAGGTGGGTGGTGACATGATGTGAATTTTTTCCGGTGGTCGCTACAAAACGTAACCCTAAACCTTTGGAGCCAGCAAGCTGGTTCAGGCAGACAACTCAAGTGCCGCTGTTGCCGATAAAGATGATGTGAATGCTTCATCTTCCTCATTGGCCATCGAACCCACTCCACTCCTGATTAGCATTCTCCTTAAGATGCAGGAACTTCCATAGTCTGCAATGTCGCTGCCCTTATGTAATGTATTGTACTTCAGCCCCGCCACCACCCCTGCATCCACCTGTAGGCTCTGCTTAGGGGTCAGCAGTTTATTAATCACAGCCCCTAACAATCCCAATGGAAACATATCAGCATTGAGTGATGAGGTCGGAGCCTAGACGACAAACTCAAACTTTGTTTCACTTTTGTACTGATGAACATTTCAACCGTGTGTCAGGCTAAAATTATTTTTCTACCTTTTACTTTTTAGCACAACCAACATGATAATTATTTCTTCTTGAGAACTTTTTGAATTCACCATAGGCATTCGATATTCGAAGACTTTTATCAGGGATCCCGATGAGAAGTGCGTTATAGTAATCCAGTCTGGAGGAGACAAACGCGTGGACCAGCTTTTCAGCATCGTCGAAGGCAGCAGATAAATCAAAGAGAATCAACAGGGAAGGTGAACCAGCAACTGCTGCCATCCGTAGGTCATTTTTGACTCTAAGCAGAGCTGTTTCTGTGCTGAGGGCAAGCAACAGCAACTATTTTTCCTAGTACTTTGGAGAGGAATGGGAGTTTGGAAATGGGCCTGCAATGTTTTAATGCAGTGGAGACAAGTCCAAATCACTGCGGTAGATGACAGACAGACCACCACCACCACCAGTGCTGCAGGCTTTCTGGAGGTAACAGTAGCCGGCGGGACAGGTCTCATTCAGGACAGAACAATCATCTGGTTGTTGCCAGGTTTCTGTAAGGCACATATCGTCCAGACATTTCTCCAGAAGGTGGTCATGTATGAGGCATGATTTGTTTGTGAGAGATTGTGTATTAAAGAGTTCAATTTTAATACTAGATGGAGCAGTGAGTCTCTGTATTGGCCGAAGAAGACTGAAATCCACTCCACTTTTTCTAACCCGCACAGTGAGTAGCTTTATGGAGGAAACTCCAGTGCCACTAGTGGGAAGAGCGACACGTTCTGATGATGTGTCTGAGATGAGACGGTGCGCACGTCAGACCAAAGTGACGGAATGAGGTGATCGGAGCGGGAGTAAACAAACACCGTGAAAGTGTCACGGAGGCAGTGATGAACAAGAAAGATGATCAAACTGACATCAACGACGAACAAACAGAAACTGACATCAACGACGAACAAACAGAAACGGACAGAAACGATGAAACAAACAGATACAAAAGTCTCCGGGTGATGGTTCACTTGCAGCAACAGGTAGGCAGACCGTCACCAGACTCGGTAGAATTTGTACAAATACAAATACAGAATAACAAATACAAATATGGTTAGAAATCCAAAGGGTTTGCCGGTGAGCAACAATAAAGGTATAGTTGTCGGTTTATAATATTGCAGGCTGTCGACGTCTGACGGAGAAGCGGCGAACAGACAACGCCAGCATCCTCTCCCCAGTATCCACCGCTATACCAACACACCATGAATTCTCTATTCAACTTATATAACACCATGAATATGAAAGTTTCTATATGTGTGTTTAGCAAAAGGGAATCATCTTCTTTAAATTTCTAATTTGTGATCGCCACATTGGATTTTTCTTCTCCATTGAAGAATTCCAACAATGTTTAACTAGAAAAACCAATCGGAAGGTGCAAACCTCTGCCAAGTCACAACAGAAAAGTCCATGCAGATTTCTCCATTACTGTCCAAATATTTGTTCACCACTAAATGTAGCAACAACTCCAACAAACTCTGAGTATCTCTCAAATACTCTGTAGCTTGTCGTCACCTTCACCTTCCACTTCAGCTTCTCTGTTCAGCAAACTGAGACCAAAGCCTCACCCCAACGGAACATCAAAGGAACTCTTGAAACTGAACTCCCAGCTCCTACCCCCACAGAAACATCAACGGAATCAAAGGAACAAAGGCAGCAATAGCCATATTGTGTTGTAACTGCTCCAAACGGAGCAGTTTTACTAAAACCTATCTCTGGGTAAAATTTCTTGCATTTCAATCCACTAATTTTTCTTTAGTATTGCTCACAAACAAATAAAGAAACAAAGAAACAGGCAAACACCCAGGATTGAAAACATAACCTCCTTCCTTGATGGAGCAAGCCAGTAACAACCTTCCCCATTTATCTGGGCACCAAATCTAGACAGGTTGGCCCGACCCCAGTGTCAGGGTTGTATTTAGCATAAAGTAATCATAGAATGTATTTTGTTGTACAAGCTCGTGTTGTAGAAAAATAAATAAACAAACCTTTTTACATGGAGGAGGCGAGAGCTATTTCAACTCACCAGGGCTGCCGCAGCACACGCCAATCTTATCAAAGTATTGGCAGGAAATAAAATGTTTTCCTTTCTTCGCCAGCACTGTGTCCCTGTTTGAAAGTCTGTCACAGGGAAAAATGTGACAGGCACTCATTTCCCCAATATTCCATGTCTCGCACCTTGGCTGTGACTGACGGCATATGAGCAGAGACTGATGAGAGGCAGAAAGTGCTGGAGGAGGCTCTGCAGGTTTATGTTGGCTATAAGGGCTGTTTACCTCAATCCCAGACATCAGATATAATGTATAATATAATGTTCTGATATAAAGCGGGCTCCACAGTAGATCTAAGGTGCTACTTTTTCCTTTTCTGCCCGTCCCGCTTCAAATGAATTTACACGTAATTCCCAAACTAAACATTTTCCCGTCTGTTGTCAGGACAGATTTAAACAATGTTCCTCGACTATATTCATTTCTTTTTAATCGTCCTCCCTCACCTGTCCTTGTATTACCTGTCCCTCGTGCTCACCTCCTCCCTCCGTCCCTCCCTCTCTCTCGACTGAGTGAGTTGTTGAGACGGACAAAATGAGACAAGTCCTTGCAGGGAGGGAGATAGGAGCAGCCGTAAACAAGGTGAGAAATAATCAGATGAGGGTAGACTGCGGCTCTCTGAGGGCCCGCCGCAACCATGGGCGCAGCAGCCGGCACAGCAACGCAACAATACATCACTTTCTTCTTTAGAAATGACTTTCCTACCTTCAGTCAGCTCTCATCATATCCCTCACAGTTCATGTTTATTTGTTCTTATGCCTGTCATGGTTTAACACTGACTCGCCTCATTACATGTCTGCTCTCAGCCAATTTGATTATTCCTGTGAATCGTTAATTACATTTCTGTCGGTGATCTTGGAAAGTACAGGTGTAAATTTCGGTTTCAGTTTGACATTGCAAAGTATCTGTTTAAAAGGTTGTTGTTTTTTTTATTGCTTTGCTGCAGTAGGACGGAAAGTGCATTAATATTAAATGTTATGGATGTAGGAAACAAATGCAATAGTCATCAATGATGCAAACTCACAATGGGCTTCTCTTATTTGAATAATTTTTAAATCTGAGCCGTGATTTTCATCCCTTCAAAAGTTACTAATTTATGTATGACTTGTAAAAAGGAAACAAAATGTCATTATAAATATGCTATTGATGGAGTTTTATCGTCAAAAGACGGGTTTTAGTTTCTTGTTCTACTTTGAAGATTCTCTCATGTCATGCTTTTTTTTTTATATTATTATCTTTATTCTCACTGTTTTAATTTTTTTTTGATGTCTGTTTTTAATTATGTCTTAATGCTCTTTTTCCCCGTGAAGCACTTTGAAATGCTCTGTTGCCGAAAAATCTGCTGTATAAATAAAGTTGCCTTGCCTTCCTTCCAATCCCACATTAGCTTCCTGTGGACAGAATCCATGTGGTTTCCCATTGCCGGTTTCTAGCGATTGCCGTATTACTGTCTGGTTGTCCATGCACCACTCCCTTTTGTTTGTTTATCCTCTGTTTTATTTGAATTAATCAATTTAGATTTAGTTTGTCTCCAGCCTGCTTTTATTTCTGTTTTGTTCCTTGTGAGTATTCATTGTTTATATTTCAGTGGATTTTTCAGTCGATTTGTACATTGGTTTTATTACTTGCAGGCTCTTTGGGTTAGTTTTCAGTTATCACAGACAATTTAAAGGCTATGGACAATAACTTATATTACATTAACCTCCATTCTAGACACAAGAACTCCATCAGCGATCATTTTCAGCTTCAGTATTTTTTAAAATTATTTTAGGAAAGTTTCAGTTATTTTCTAATGCTTTAAAAACTTGTATTGTAATACTTTTAACCACTTCTATATTATTCTTAGAATATGATCAAATTGTTATTATTTACTATACTTAGAATATACATCCGGGATATTAGGGAATTATTGCAGCCATAGATCCTTTGTATTAACACAATAACTCCAGAACTATGTCATGGATCTTTTTCAAATTTTGTACCCCCATAGACCTAAAGGCGGGGTTTAACTACAAAAGTCAGTTGATTGTTTCCACCACTAGGGGGAGCATTATACCCAAACCTCTTTTGGCCATAATTTTGAAACTGTTGGTCTGATTTAGTCCCAGTTTTGGTGCATAAGAATCAACGTGAGGAGATGTATCTTGTATATATCATATTTTACAATAATAACTCATATTCTAACCACTATGGGGAGCATACTTTTTGGGGGGTATAATTGCTTGTACAACGCAGGGGATCGGAGACTTTTCAGGGATATACTATATGATTTGTTTCTCAGCAAACTTGAACTTTTGAAATACGTTGTGGAACTGCTTATAAAGAAAGAAAGCTCAAAAAAAAATCTACCAAGCAGATTTATTTTCAAAAAAGGAAAAGAAATAGCATGAACAATATTCAACACGGCAGATGTGTGACAGATTTGGTGCCACACATTTGAAACATTTTGGGTTGGAATCCTGACCTGGTGTCCATTGTCGTGGAAGATTATCTGCAAAGAACTTGAGGCACAATCAAAAACACGGCCAGTGAAAGAGTTCAACGAAATATATTGTAGTTACAAAATAGGAGACATACCAACCTTGTCACAGGAAAAGGAAAGTCTCTCAAAGGAGCCATACTGATGTTATCTAATATAATGTCTCTCAAGACAAGGACAGTACATTGATTGGCTATCATTTTATCACGGAAGCTATGTATGTATTCTGATATGTCACTGGTGCTGGAATGCTGAGTCAAGATCAGGACTGGTGGACAAATCATCTGTCCTTTAACTTCACACGCTTCCCTCTAAAATTGTATCCGTGGTTGTGAATGTGAGCAATGAGACATTGTTTTCCTCTCTGTGCTGGCCCTGAGATGAACCGGTGGCCTGTCCAGTGTCTAATCTCCCACTTGCCCATTATCAGCTGGTATAGGCTCCAGCCCCCTCAGCAAATGATAAGCCACTATAGAATGGATGGATGGATGAGTTTTACACCTATTTCTTACTCAATCCTCAAAGACGAAAACCATTCTGCAACAATAGTAGTCTAACCAGTTCATCCACCATAAAACAGCTTTTTGGCCTTATTCTGTTGTTTTGCAAGCAGATGGAAGTGAATAGGAGTCAAGTAATACAAAAAAACAATGAACATTTAGAAAATGCTGCTTTGTCTCTAAGGAGGCAAAGAAAATATGCATAAACACAGCGGATCACACAACTGTTTATTGGCTTGCTACAATAGTTTACTGAATACCACAGTGTATTTTTTAATCTGAAAAGTACTAATCAGATGTTTTAAGGCTTATATCAGTCATTTATGTTAATCAGATTATTAAAGCCTTGGCATTATTCACAAAGATTTATCCAAAACTGTTTCTCGTCTTTAGCAAGAAAATCTTTAATAATGAAATTGTGTTTCAGTCGTATTTGAGTGAGTGACTTGTGAGTTTGAAGTGGAAATAAAAGTCTATGAAAATATATCTAAATTCATTTTTAAACAATCCGATAGTTTGTTTTCAGTTAAATTCATACTTCCCTTCGAAGAAGACCTGTTAGCACCCAACTTTCCAAAGACTCTCTGGCTACGTTCACTCCGACAATCTTAATTCTGAATTCAGATTTTTTTTTTCCTCAGATCAGATTTTCTTTTTTGTTGCCGTTCACATTACTTTTAAACTGTGTCCATAATCAGACTGTAGTGTGAATAGTTCAAGGTCCTAAACTGACCAATATGCGCAAAAGAACAATAACAAAGACGTCACACGCAGCATGCTGATGGTTCAGCCTTAAGTTGCATTGCAAAAATTCCTGCCTGTGTGGAAGTGACCCAAATCGTATCTGGAAAAGATCCGATTCCATACCCACACTGCCATGAAGAACCCCATATGATCAAAAAATCCGACTTGGGCCACATTTTTCCTGCAATAAAGAGTCAGTTGATAGTGAAATTCAGGTGATATTGAATGTCCATGTCACTGTGTATATAAAGGTCAATAATTCAAATTGCTCATAGTCCATCATTTATTAATTGTATGATCCCTTTTGTTGTATTATAATTTGAATAACAGTTTGTAGGTAGTTATCTAGTAATTTGCTTGGCCTCAACAATGTATTAAAACAATACGATTTAAATTTACCGCATCTGAGAGAGTAGCCAGAGAGGTAAATTGGATAAAGGCGAGGCAGCAAGGCAGGAGGTGTGACATTTCAACAACCTACCATTTGTATGGCACACAACTGGAAGGCTGTGTGCCATACAAATATGGCACACAGTGAAATAAGGCAGCTAGCAGTGAATAGCAGCTAACTGAAAGACAAAGACAAAGAAAATCAACCAAAAATATCTTCATATCCCAGAAGCAACATGAAGTCCTGGAGGAGCTCCTTCGCCTCCGAGGAGAGGACGAGATCAGCTTCCATATAACAGGAAATCTGCTCAGCCCATATGTCACACGTCATACAAGATGCTGTGTTATATAATTCATGCCTATTTTGCTCATGGAACACCTTCTCTCTATTTAAAATCAAACAACGATGTCAATTAATGTCATGACCAAAGTCTCAGTGGAGCTGAGTTCTTAAAGATTATGTGAAGACCTTCTGCGAAACAGTACATAATGAGAAATGGTAATCTGTATGGGGACAGCTTTTATCCTTGATGTTTCTGGTTTGGATTTTTCCTCTGTTTGTTACATTTTGCCTCTTTTCCCTTGAGACTCACCACCCATATGCTGCATGATGTACGTAAATTCATTTTATAGAAAAAACACTAGATATTTGAGTATTTTCAGAGTGCAGCACCATCTGTGATGTCTGAAGAACCACAGAAGCAACTTTCCTGGCTGTTCATCAGTAGTGCCATTGTTAGATTATTCAGCAAATTGGGGGAATCATTCATCCAAAGAAAAGACAGTCCAAATTTCCCGTTTAAACATTGTACAAATCTTAACTTACAGAACATTAGTTTTGGAATTCTTTAATAGATTTTCTATGAATTGCACATGAAAACCATACTATTCAAAGACAGTTTGCACACATGAAAGAATGTACCTTGAAACTGACATTGCTTTATATTGAAGCTATTATGCGTTAGAATTTAAACCACCAGAGCAGACTCCTCATGTTAGTGGTATTTCAAGTTGAAGGTAGCTAGCCTTTAAGAATCCTGCTCAGTCTATTGAGTAATTGAGAATTGACAGTATTTAGTATGCATCTACCCAGGTATGGAAACTAGTCTGGAATTAATGCTGTAGCCAGCTCTGTCATTCATATCAATTCTATTACCAAAAAGAAGTGGTGTACATTACACCACTTCTACAAGTCCAGTAATTGCAAAGCATTCTACAATCCCGTAATTGTCGCAAGTGTTTGGCTGTTCATTGGCTTGTTTTTCTTTTCAGTGGATATTTCATATTGTGTCAGAGAATGTCTTCCCTCATCACTGAGGCCTGTGTGAGTCACAACATGGAAAATTACATCTTGGATATTGTCAATTTCTGTTGAGTAATCCACAATGAATTTGTTTCATTTTGCACTCACAAGAGCTTTTCTAAAACTTAGAACTAAGATTGCTAAAGAAAAGGAATGTCAGTTGCTAAAATGGTGGAAACAGGACATCATGAACCGACTAGAGAAGAGAGTTTAGTTTTTCGGTCCGTTGTGGTGAAGAGAAAGCTGAGTTGTAAGCCAATGCTCTCAATTTAGCAGTCCAGCTACGTTCCAACCCTCACCATTGGTCATGAGCACTGGGTAGTTGTAGCTTCCTTCATAGGGGGGCTGGGCTCAGCCTTAGAGATAAGATGCAGAGTTCAGACATACAGAGGGAGCTCGGATTAAAGATACCTCTCCTTCGTATCGGAGGGAGCCAGTTGAAGTAGATCCAGAATCTGATTAGGACACCTTCAGGACGCCTCCCTTATGAAGTTTTCCACACATCCAACTGGGAAGAGACACCAGTGTAAACCCAGAACTTGCTGGAGCGACTATATATCTCAACTGGCCATGTAACGTATTGGGATCCACCTGTATGATCTGGAAAGTGTTGCTGGTGTAACCAGTCTAGTTATAGCTGCACAAAATGTGTTAGATTTAGCTTCATTTTTGTTTTACCTGACTATTTGGACCTCCAGCTTCTTCTGCGTTTTTGTTCCCCCTACCTCATTTCTTCTTTGTGGGTATCCCTTATATATATTGTTTCATCCCCTAACCTCACCCCTTTTGATTCCCTCATGGGAGAGTGACGAGCTGCAGGGATTAAATGCATGTGATCTGTTGCACATGTCTTTTTATGTTAACAGAATAAACGGAGAGCATCTCCAAAGAGATTTCCGGTCCCGAGAATATTTAATCACAACACTGAAGTAAACCGGTCACACTGGGATGAGCAATATCTGGAATACCCTTATTATACTGCTGCCCCCATGACCTGACCCCCAGATCAGCAGCAGAAAATGAAAATGGAATGCACTTGGAATGTTTAGGGCTGTTTACATTTTTCTTTTTATTGTATACAAAAATTACCTTTTATATTCAAAATCTGCAATTATGAATGCAAATTCAACTTTTTTTATTACATCAGACATAAGGCATAGTCTTTCTTAGAGGTTATCCTCAAAGACGCAACAGAAAAAGTTTTCTGCAGCGGACTAGATAGAGGAATGAAATTGATGGAATGTGTGTGCAGGAAAATAGCACATAGCAGATGACAGGGGAGCATTGTGGTTTGTACTGATGCCTCACAGTGAGAGCTTTATGGGTTCAAATCCATCTGAGGACCTAGTGAGGTTGACTGTGATGGTTTGTTTGTCTCTACTTGTTTGACTTATGATGGACTACCCACTTTCCCAGAATAATCCCTGCCTCTTGCCCACTGGTATCGGACACAACACCAAATAATCCAATTTATGAAACACCGATCAACTTCTTGCTGAATATTTTCTTTCTTTTCTTTTTTTGGTGGGGACTCTTTTAATCTTCAAAGTGATTTTAAGTGATTCTCTGATTAACCATTTGCTGTTGCTTTGTTGAAGGTGTTTGATCGTAATACTTTAGGGGAAAAAAACAACTCTTTATTAAAAAGACAAAAAAAGGAAAATTCATGTAAAATGAATGTTTTTGCACTTACTTACATCTCCTGATCAGATTGTTGGTGGTTTTGTCACCGACCTGCCTTAAATTGTAAATGTCATAGGGTCCTTGATCAAGCTGCATCCGCCGCAGATCCTTCGTGTTAAGGCGGTAACTCAAAAACTACATCATGGACCACTTTCATAATTTATACCCACATAGACCTTAGTTCGATGAAGCAATGGAGTGATTTTGGGAAAGGTCGACTGAATATTTCCAACACCAGGAGGGAGGTTTATCTCCAAAAGTTTTGCGGCCATAATTTCTCAAACGATAATCCACTTTATACCAAATTTGGTGCAAAGGGATCAACTGGAGGAGATCTATCTTGTAAACATATTTGACTCTAGTAGTTCATATTTTACTAACTAGGGGGAGCTTTTCTGCATGAAAAACACTGTTCTCCACACATACCTCAAAATCTGTTTCTTGGATAATTTTCATACTTTGTACACCGTAGATTTCAGTACCAGGAAGAATAGGATTGATTTAGGGAAAGGTTCTGATGCTAGGGAGAGCTTTATCTCCAAAAGTTTTCCTGCCATAATTTCTCAAGCATTAGTCCGATTTAGTTGAAATTTGATGCATTTGAATCGATCTGAGGAGATCTCTCTATTACATGGTTTGTTTTACTATTCTTTCTTTTAATATCCTACCTCTGCTCTTATATGTCACTCTGTGCTCCTCCCTCTTCTTGAAATATTTGTTCAACACAGCCATTTCCATTCTTTTCGCAAAATAAACCACCGTCTGTCCTTCCATGTTCCTCTCCATAACACCATACTTGTCCATCACCTCTTCTTCTACCCATAAATGTACACCCTCGTATTTTGTTTGTAATACTTAAAAAGAAGTAAAGATAATGCTCTTACACTGTTACAATGGTTGAATGTAGGCAGTCAAGGTTCAGCTGAACAGAAGCTTCAAGATTCTGCCAAGAATTCTGCAAAGAAAACCTTACAGCAGAAGAGCTGAAGAAAGGGCAACTAAAGTCTAACATTTGATCCTACAACGTCCTACTCAGCCTTCTAAGAGCTTCTTTTAGAGTAACTCTCTCTAACCTCAACTACTCAAGACCGACTCATTACCAGCAGGTGTGGCAGAGTCAAGGAGGAACCTCCCTGCTCCCTCCCATCTCCATAAACAAAACCTAATCGTAAGATTCTCTTCAGCCAAGTCACAGTTGGTGATGCTGTGTTCAAGTTTTGAATTTGAACTTTTTGAGCTGTTATCAAGAGTTTGACCTTTTGACTAAAACCTCTTCTCCATATCAGCCTTCCCCCCAAAATACATCAACCCTCCCTCTTGGTTCTGTTCCCCTCTGGCTCACAACCACCAGCTCAATGTTCCCCTGCCTCATCCTTAACTGGACATTGTCTGTCTGTGACTGCACCTGGATGCATTTGTTCTTCGCCTTAACTCGATATTTTTCTAATTGACACCGCCAATTTGTTTGCTGAAACGTCTTCAAGCCATAACAGAAGCCCAGCTGCTTTGGATTCAACCCACATGGATTAAAACTATTTCATGGATCATTTTCAAATTATATACCCAAGTAGATGATAGTGCGAGGAAGAACTGGATTCATTTTCGGAAAGGTCCGTTCTATATTTCTGACACTAAATGGAAGATCATCTCCAAAAGTTTTCAGTCCAAAAGGTTTCAGGCCATAATTTAATTTAATCAATCGGGGGAGCTTTTTGCGACAAACACTGTTTTTCAGACTTAACTTCCTAACCTTTGGTCCGATGTAATCGAAATCGAGTAAATCTATCTTGTATGTATTATATTTTATTTTTTTACCAATACTGGTATATTTTCCAGCTATAACTTAACATTTAGTTTGACAAGTCAGTAAAAGGGGTTTGCTTGTAGAACGCAGGTGATTGAGGGCTTTTCGGGGATATACCCTTGCTGCAGGGGACAACGGAGCAAGGGACAACTTAGTCCTCATTTCTTTCAGTTCTAAATTGCACTCGTTAGTCCACACAGATCCAACGAATCCAACAGTAGCAAGAAAATGGAGAGAAAAAACTACCATTTAACATCTCAACTAATGGTTGGCAGTTGACCAGTCAAGACAGACTGCAGAAACAGCATTCTTGTCTATTGCATTCATATACCACCATGATCCTTTGGCACCAATTTGACTTATAATCCTAATATAACAATGGTTTTAGTTTTAATGCAAATTTATTTTGCATTTCTATCGTCAAGGGATAATATGTCAATGTTTACTCTCCAGAAAAAGCAAAACAATTTCTTGATAGTTTTGTATGACAGGCCAAATGACAGTACACCCTTTGTCAAATTGATAAAAATCTTTTACCTGATTGTCATTCCATCCCTGCATTGTTAACAAAACACAGTGACTTAAAGAATAACTGGGAAATATTTAAGGTAAATAATGAGAATATTACATTTTAACTTTAAATAATAAGTTTATTATTCAAACCAAACCATCTTTTACTTTTAAAAAAGGACGTTAAACCTTCTTTTTTTTAGCAGATCCTATAACTTTTAATTAACATTGGTGCTTTTTGGTCATATTTTTTATCTTATTATTATTATTTTCCCTTTTTTTTATTAATGCTTTTATCTGCTTTTACCTTGTAGCACTTTGATATTTGATCCAAATGTAAAGTGCTTTATAGATAAAATGTATTGTATATAATTATTATTATTATTATCATTATCTTTTAAGACAAAACCCACCAATCTATTATGGTACTCAAAGCTGTCAGCAACTTCCTGGACTCCTGAGAGTTTCTGTCATAGGAGGAGAGTCTTTAAATGAATTGAACTGGATCCTTCAAACAGCACTGAAGAATTCACGAGCACCTTCCAGCTTTTCATGTGTCCCGCAGTAACATGGCAGAATTGCAAGAAATGAAGTGTCTTCAATTGAGCTGCATTTGAGGAGCTCTGCAGTCTCTTATGAAGTTCATAACCTTTTTTTCTCCTGTCCAAATGCAAAATTGACCTGGATAGAGTAAGAATTCCATCTGAAATTTGATATCGCAAGAGTGCATGTACACTGGGGCGAAAAAATAATAGACCACTATAATACTTCTTATATTTTCCATTTATGCATCTAATACTGTACTGTAACAGAATTTCAAACTAACTTTAATGTAACACAAAACACAGGCAATCACAACAAAAAAAAATCATAGATTTTATTATTATTTTTATACCTATGTCATTGTACGTGGTAGAATATTGGACTGGTCGTCCAAACAGTTCAACTTTTCACTCATCCACCCATAGAATTTTCCACAAATAACTCTCAGCGTCATCAAGTTGTCACCAGCCAGCAGTTTAGCCCATCTTGATTTGTGGCAACGGTATTAACAACTGACCCATCACGTTCATGGTACCTGAGCCGGTATCAGATTTAGTAAAAATGGCCGACCTGACTGGATCACAAGTAGTGGTACAGCTCAGATAAATCCAAGTCCCAGTTTGTCACTGTCTTGTTCGGCAGTAGAGACGTGCAGGTGGAGCCCTAACCTATACGGTTTGGACTGAACCGACAAAATGACCCCAAAGACAATTAAAAGAGGCCTTTCAAGTTGTGAAATAGCGGAAACGTTGAGCTTAAGAAAAATCTATTTCCTCTATATTGGTGGAGACTGTTAAAGTTGAGAGCTTCCCAAAAAGAAGCTGGAGATACTCCTAAAAAGCTGTGACGGCAGAGTATTTGTCCTCATTTAAAAGTTTAACTTAGCAAACTTAGTGGGACTGTCCTATTAGACTGGAATAAAAGAGTCAAGGGACAGTCAGAAAAGAAGTTATATTAAGGTTGGTTAACAAGGGTTTTCTTTAACTGTCACGCTCTCCACCCGCTGTGAAGAATTATACTTGGAGTTGATTGGATGTAAGCAAAAGACTTCTTCTTTTGGCTATTCCCTTTAAAAGTCATCTCTTTCCTTTTGCCCTGTCCTCTGCATTATCCTCCGTCTCTCCAACCAACTGCATGTCCAGAAGCCACCTCTTTGGTCTTGGATGTAAACAACAGTAGCAGTATCTCTATCCAGAGGACACAAACCAATGGACTACCCCGCTGTCTACAGGCCCGTTTATGCTCAACGTTATAGATGTATACAGATAAGGATGGAGAATCACAAACGTGCCTTCATTTCATACATGTTTGTGTGTATTTGGTCAGCTTACAAATACAAACGAGACGGATGAAGGAAACAATGTAACTGGAATAAGGAGCGGGCAATGTAATAATAATTCAAGCAATAGTCCCAGAGCTGGACTATTAATTGAGTTATTGTTTCATTACATTAAATGTGATTCAATTTACTTCCTGAATGTATTTTTACTACCTTCTTCTTCTTTTCTTGAAACATTTAACTTTTTACTGCTATCTAGAGGTTGCATCAATATCAAAGTTAAATTATGCCAGTAGTATACAGGCGCTGACGGATACATTTGGAAATCTGTTTATCATACATTAATGGTGTATAAATGTGACGTCAGAGTTGATTTTAAGTTTTTTCTAGTAAATGGAGCTTTACTAGTCAATAGTGTAGCTTTTTAAATAACATGTAGGGTGAGGCGTTAGTGTTGCGCAGTGACCCCTTAGCATCATCAGCATATACTGGTAACTGGTCACGGGTCAAAGTATACTGGAATACAATGTTACCACACAGTTATCTACATGCGAGAATGCAATAAATACTTTACACTCAGTTACTCCTGTCATGCAGTTGTTCATCAAAATGGCAACAAAGGATTTTGAGCCATTGTATTAAAATGCAGCGTTTTCCGAATTTTTTATTTTAAAATTCAGAAACGCAAACTGTCCGTGTGTGTTTGATTAATTGAGAGTTGAAATTTATGCATTATGAGTACACAAGTCATTGGTATATGCCAATTATCATATGAGTAAGAACCTTAATTGCAGCTAAACTTTAAAAAATGTGGACGATTTCTGGACAATGTCAGCATTAACAAATGATTACTAGCTTTGCAAATAGATAATAAGAAAAAAAAATATCACTCTTGCATATAATGTGACAGGTAACGTGTGTGTTTTGTCATTTTTACTTTATCACATTTAACATCAAGTAGTACTGCAGATGCATCCCATGGGAATTTAACTTTTACCTCATTAAAGGATTACGATCTCTTTGATAGGTCCGATTCTTCAAATGTTTACTTCGTTTTTGATCTGTCAGGACAACGCTTCGTTGATTTTTTTCTCTTTTAATTAATAATCAACACATGAAAAAGAAGAAGGTAAAATCAAATGAAAGACTTGCATTTATAATTTTTGAAATGAATCATCATTCCACCACAGTTCAAAGTCTCACGCTGAGATCAGACAACTCAATATTTTCTTCTTTTAAGAATGACAACTGAGTCGAATTCGGCCATAATGGAGTCATTGGCTCCTAATGCATTTCGGCTGGTTGACAAGTCAAGCTTTATCAATCAATGTGAGGCTGTGAGGATTCATCATCACTCAGTATTGAAGGTGGGTTTGATCCTTTTCAAAGCTGAGCCATCTGAATTCATGCACATTTTAAACCTGTGTACATTTTAAGCCCTGTACAACACTCAGGCAGGCTATATACATAAAAGAATAGAACAGAATAAAAAGCCTTTATTGTCGATATACAAACTGTAATTGTGTTAGGTGCATTATATACAAAAACATGTTTTTAAACAGCGATATGCACTGCTTAACTTCAAGGCTGTGATGGAAATGGTGGAGAGAGGTTAAGTCTGACACTGGCTGAATCCCAAATAAGTCAATCATCCCAGCAGTCACATTTTCTACCAATGCCCACGGAGATTTGCCACTGATTTTACCTCTGAGTTTTGACCTTTTCATTCCTGCAATTGGTTGTCAAAGACAATGAAATGTGAATCTTTCAGGTGAAAATCAAGACGTGACATTTAGATATTTTGGCTGCCCTGCATTATCTCTTTGGAATGAACATTGCCGTGAAGTCAAAAAATGAATAAATAAAATTACATGTGCATCAACTTGGCTACAGCTCCTGTAAACAAGAATCGGTACCGCTGTAATAATAATAATAATAATAATACATTTAATTTATAATGCACTTTACATTTGGATCAAATCTCAAAGTGCTACAAAGCAAAAGCAGATAAAAGCATCAATAAAAAATAAAATAA